>JAGDQP010008475.1:0-62817 GCA_022664845.1 Lepisma saccharinum
ATACAGATGCTTATCAGAATAATGGAAACACCTGAACGAAAGTGCAACTTACCAGATTAATATGGTGTCGGGCCACCTTTCGCCTTCAGAACAGCCTTGATGCGACGTGGGATGGAGGCATAGAGGTCGTGAATGGTAGCAAGTGGAATATTACACCATTCCTCGTGCAGGGCATCGGCCAGTTCTGTGAGAGAGGATGGAGGTGGAAATCGTCGCCGGAGTCGTGTTTCCAAGATGGACCACAGATGTTCAATTATGTTGAGATCTGGGGATTGGGCGGGCCAGGGGAGGTGTTGAACTTCATCCTGATGTTCCTCAAACCACGCTGCAACAACTCCAGCTGTGTGAATGGGTGTATTATCATCCTGGAATATGGCGTCATTGTCCGGGAACAACATCCGGACCATAGGATGCAAGTGGTCTCCTAAAATTGCGACATAATCGTTGGCAGTGATGCGTCCGCGAAGTGTGACCACAGGACCCAATGAAAACCATGATATTGCGGCCCACAGCACCACCGTGCCGCCGCCATGTTTCACAGTTGGGCGGAGACACTGCAGATCATACGCTTCTTTGGGCGTTCTCCACACATAAACACGGCCCGTGGTTTGGAATAGGGTGAATGGTGACTCATCCGACCATACCACACGTTTCCAATCGTCAACGGTCCAAGTTGCATGGTCGCAGCACCATTTGCGGCGTGCTAAAGCGTTCTGGTCCCTAATGAGAGGTTTGGCCCGTGCAACACGACCCCGTAAGTTCATGTCATGTAATTCGCGGCGGACTGTGATTGTCGAAACAGGTTGGGGGAGGTGCTGATTGAGTTCCTCCGTCACTTGCGCCGCAGTGGCACGACGGTTCCGCGTGACAATGCGCTTTAATACCCGACGTGCCCTATCACTGATGCTTTTCTTCCGCCCACTGTTCCGCTTCCCCGATGTGGTTTTCCCGTGTGTTGAGTAGGCCGTCATCACCTTCGACACTGTCCCTGGCGACACACTAGCCACTGCCGTCACACTCACTCCACATAACCGCGCACCAACAATTTGCCCTCTTTGAAACTCTGAGAGGTCTCCCATTTTACACTACCTCCGTCTGCTGCAGCCACTGCACACTCCTGTTCCACGACGCCTGACGTAGTATGGAGACCGACCTAACACACCACCACCAGCAGTCCGGCGCTGCGGTCGCCACGACACCACTGCCAACCCATACATCTGACGTGTTGCCAACTACAGGTGTTTCCATTATTCTGATAAGCATCTGTATATCATACAAGGCAAAGCGAAAAACAAAATAAATATTATTAAGGTATTCCTGGCGCAAAAACACTAAGACAAAAGCTCAAACTCTTCTTACATTAGTTTATTTCATGTTATTTTGTATTCTATTTTCATTAACGTATGTCTTGTAATGCACATATTTAGCCAGAAACTTGGTATATCGTGTAATACATGATACAACTTTTTGGATTCTTAGAATTCCGAGGAAGACGGGCTTGCCACTGTATTGAATTTTATCTTTTATACAATTTTTTACTTAAAATTTTTACATTGAATTGGGAGCATCTGCCCCACTGAGCCCCTTTGCTCCCGCCTATAGCTCTTGCTGTTTCGTGTATTATTTTTTACTGTAGGTATAAATACAGATTGGTTCCAACCTTTTTTATCTCTCTTATTACTATTAACTTTTGTCAGACAAACGAATAATGTCTAATGATGTTTGATAGATGATTACAAAGGTTCTGTTTCTTTCGGAGCCAAATGTTTACTTAAATGTAAATGAAGAGGAGTGTAAGATACATGGTATATTTTAATGTATTTTTGTATTTACATTTCCTCTATAATTAATAAATTATTGTATCTTTGAAACCCCAGATTTAACAAAAGGTGTCAACTATCTCAGTGTAGAATGCGAAACATAAAGGATAATAGATATTGTACGCTGTTCGACCTCTGTGAAGCACCCCGTTCCCCACGGATGGCACAAAAAATATAATGAAGTGCCGTCGTTAATGCCTTGTTTGTTCTGTAGGGTGTCTCGTTAGAGGCGGGCTCAATGGTTCTCAAAATTATGGAAAACTCATTTTTTATATTGGAGAAAGGGGCAAACTTCAAAGCTTAAATTCACAGAAATTATAAATTTGGAAACGAAATTCATGTCAATCATTTGTGCTGAAGATTCCAACAAAATTTTCCGTTTTTGTTCAAATCATAACACAATTAAGGAACACTCAATTGTGGGTCTTCATGCTTATATTCTCCGAAAATGTTAATTTTGAAACTCAATGTCAAACGTTTTTTGTCCGTGGTAGAAAATGTTTCGTTTGTGCTCAATTGATCGCAAAAGTATGTAACACTCGATTGGGGAGACGGGGAGGCGTCTTCGCACTCAAATTTCCTGAGAATATAAATTTCGAAACTCAATTCATGTCAATCCTTCGTGTTTTGCTTGTATTGGATACTTTTTCATTTGCTCAGTTTCCCGGGCTCATAGGTCAATTAATTACCTAAAAATAATGGCCGGGTACCATTATATCAAGAATTTTTCCCTTTTATTTCAATAGTAATATATTTTTGTTGGTAACACGAAAAGAGACAAAGGACAAGGACGAGGAGGTGTAGGGACAAGGACGATGAGGTGTAGGGACACGAAAACACGAGCATAACAAAACAAAACAAAAATAACAAAACACTTCACTATACGTTTCCTATACTAACCTTTCACTATAAGAGCCCTTTCCAAGATAACTAACTAGTAGAGACAATAGAATTTCGCGACTCGCGAAAGTTTTACACACCCAAGACATCGCTTGGAGTTGATAGATGGGTTTTAATACTTTGTGAAAATGTAATATTTAACTCACAAAATACTCGCGAAATGTGGCCACTTTGCTTCCATCCACGAATTCTTCGCCATACGTGCGAAATTATATTGTTTTTTATTGATTCATACACGAAAATGGTGCCCAAAACAATCGAAGGAAATATAATTCGTCTTCAGAAACCTATCAGCGGATTGACGTAGCACAGAGCATGTTATAATGTTAGAATATCCCCCATTAATAGCAGCAATTTTACGAACATAGTTTGCCATCTAGCGGGAGAAACTAGATTATCAGAAGGCCATTTATTGTGTAGGTTTGACGGTTTTCGCAGTGAAACTCTTTGTGGAAACAAGTCGAACACATGAGATATCGCGTCACCGTAAATCTCGCTATCGGAAAAAGCAAAGCAAATTTTCAAATGCAGCTGGTGAGAGACTATTTTAAAGTTTTTCTGTGTGCTGCTCAACAATCGAACAAAACTGACCATGGTAAATTTGGAACTGTGTTCATCATATGCCTATGAAAATTGAGCTGAATGATTTATAAACAATTTCCTTCATACTACTTACTTATTGCATTCGAAGTACCAACTGCACATACTGCACAACAGGTAAATTTATACATCCAAAGTATTCACCGATCTTAAGAAGTGTCTCCTTCTGAACCGAAAGAGGCAAATATCAAGTCCGAAGGTGAATATGAACACTCCGGAAAGAGAAAGAAGAATACCATTACAGCAAGAAAGAAAAACATCGCACAGAGCTGTAAACTCACTGAAAGGGGCAAGATTTTTTTATCAGCTCGACGCGCAGGGCTGGGCAGCCATTCTGGCAACTTCCGGAGCACACTTGAAAACACTTCCTGTAATAACAGCCCACTCTCGGTTATCCTGAACGATAAATAACAGCGAGAAGCGCTCAACCCGGCAGCTACAGTTTGGTCTTGTAGTCAAGACGTTGGAAAGCTAATCTAAGGGTCCAAGGTTCAAATCCTGGCGTCGACTTTTTACATTTTTTTAAAAAGAAAATTAAAGTTTTTTCGTTTTATATGTAAATACACAAAAATAAATTTAATAAAAGTTGTGATTTACAATTTTAAAAGATGCCACTAAAAGCTAGGATGTATATAAATCCACCAGGGCAGGATGCACACCGAGCGATAGCGAGGTGTGCAAGGGGGGGAGCGTGCGTCCGAATGGAGCTAGGCGGCGTTAGCCGCGGGGGGCGCAGCCCCCTGTTAGCGGTGGGCATACGCAAAAGTACTGTTTACTCAAAAGTACTTTTTTTAGGCAAAAGTTCTGTGCCGTACCGGAAGTGTTTCCAAGTGTGCTCCGGAAGTTGCCAAAATGGCTGCCCAGCCCTGCGCGCCGATCTGAAAAAAAATTCTTTCCTGAAAGGGAAGTAGCAATCGCGTCGCTCCCCTTCGTGTGGCCCAAAAGTTGACTCTCACCGTATGAGTGTTTATTAAAATTGTTATTCTTGTTTTTGCAAAGGTGTAAGAAGTATGTGAAAGATGTGCATGTTTTTAGGTTTTTATCAACAAGCATGAGTACAAGGTTTATGTCTAAAGTTTTAAATCGTCATTCAATACAATTATTTATTTTTAGCTATTCAAGAAATGTGCTCTTGTACTCCCGAAATTTTACCTTCTACTCACGATTGTTTAACATTTTAATCACAAAATGACCCATGAAATTTAACATCTATATTAACGAAATTCTACTGTCTGTACTAATAAGTTAGGTTATATTTTAGTGTTATGTGAGCGAATTTAGCTATAATGACTATTATTTAAATCTTATTTTGGCGAACACAGCTTTTTATTTATTTATAATCTTACTGTAGGATTGTAAATAAGGAACTGTATGCATTGGATACTATAAGAAAATGTCCCGTTTGTGCTCAAATTGCCGCAAAATATGTGATATTAATATTCTTTGAAAAAGTTTCATGTTGAAATTTGCAGAATATCTGAACTTGTCAATAATTTTTAATTCTTTCTTGCGAATTGTGCCGTAAAATTTTCCTGAACTCAATTCCTTGCAAAACTATGCTCTACTCAATTTCTTTGGAAATCAAGCTTGCGCCCCTAATATCTTAAAATATCAGTTTTTAAATTTAATTGGTGAAAATTATTTGTGCTTCATCTGTGTTGGATTTCCATAAAGAAATTTCTGGTGTTCATTTCATAGGAGAAATATATTAAATTTCTCTCAGGGTCGGTTTCAATCTTAAATTTTAACCTTAATCTTACGACATTCCACATCTTTACGAGAACAGCTTCACTCTGAAATTCGCAGATAATATCAATTTGAATCGTAATATTTCTACGACGAAATGAACACAAACTTCCTAAACCACAATCCAGCACAAACACAACTTGCGGTTCGAATTTAATATTGTCTCTGAATTAGAGCGTACTGCTCCTCCCTCCCAAAGTGTCAGAAGAAATTCAATGTCTAGGTCTTTAACAACGAGTTGAGAAGAAACGGAACTTTCTGTGGCACAAACTAAGCACAAAGTTTGACGTGACTTACATTTCCTAATTTATATTTTCTGAAACATTGAACGTAAAGCTGCTTTGGAAATATCATCACGCAGAATTCTGGGACGATTTGAACGCAAACGGAAATATAATAGAAATGTTAAGCATAAAGGATTGACATGGATTGCGTTTCAATTAATTTGGGTCAATCTGGGTGTGGCGAAGCTTTCCCCACCCACCCTCGAATTAAGTGTCGCATATCTTTCCGACGAATTGAGCACAAAGAAATCTTTTCACAGCGTAATCTGGCACAAACGGTTGACAGCACTTAAATTTGAAAATCAATGTTTCTTGAGATTTTGAGCGTGAAGTTTGCCCCGGAAAGAAATATAATGTCATATATTTTTCCAATGAATTGAGTACAAACAACAATTTCAACAGCACAATCCGTTACAAAAAAGCACAAAACGGTTGGCAAATTTTGTTTCGGATGTTCATATTTTCGGCGAAATCGAGAGTGAAGCTGCTCCCCACCCAAACTGAGTGGCACTTAATTTTGCGAAGAGTCGAACACGAACGAAAGTTTGTACGAAACATTCCGATACAAACTGAGCACAAACAATTGCACTACAACTGTTTTTTTTCTGTATTCCTTAGGGGAAGTGAGAACTCAAAGAAGTTGAATTTAATATACTTATGAAAAAACGAAATATTCATAAAAATAAATATTTATGTAAATTTAAGTCAGTAATAACAACTAAGTATTAAAATTCGCTTACTATAGAAAAGAGTAAAACTATTTTCGGAAGACAACGATAAATGTTTTCCAGTTCTTCAAAGAAAATTCCGAGTACATCACTTATACACTACAAAACTTGGAAAGCTTTTCAATAATCCTACCCACAAAACAGACAATTATTAAAATTGGTTAAAGTATAAGTAACTTCATGTATGTTAAATTAGGAGTACCTCAGGGAACAGTATTAGACCCCATTTTATTTCTTATACACATAAATTGTTTATGTAATTTGCAGGTAACAGGGCACACATACAATCGTTTGCTGATGATACTATCTTAACTATTACTGGGAAAACATGGTCAGAAACATTTGAAACGGCAGAAACTACAAAAAAAAAAACACTTATTGGTTAAATGCCCACTTACTCATTCTAATTACACGTAAAACCAAATATATAACTTTCTCGTACGAATAATGAATTACTATTTCATAACTGTGATGTGAATGCACATTGTCTTTGTATACCTCTCATTAGAGAAGAAAGTATTAATTATTTAGGAGATTTATTTGACAATCATCTAAAATGGAATTTACATATATTGCACATGAGGAATAAGTTTAAAAAGAGTCTTTTAGGTTTGTTTTTCTTAGAGAAATTCTTGATAACATATCATTACGTATGGTGTACTTTGCTTTTACATAAAATTTATTACAAAGCTGTATACTACGTTGGGATGTAACATTCACCTATCACATAAGTCCTCTTGTAATTCAACAAAAGAACATTTTGAGACTATGTATGAATAGAAAAATTGATTGTGATGTTGAAAATTTGTATAATGATTTTGATGTATTACCAGTCATTAGATTATATTTAAAAAATGAAGTGATGTATATTAGAACAAAAGAAACAAAACTGAACAAATTACGTCATGAGTATGAAATCAGAAGTGTTACAAATGAGAATATTGAAACAATCAGAATTAACAAAACATCAAAACACCACCAAACTTACTATCTTGGACCAAAAATTTACAATAAAAAACCTATACACATTAGAAAAAAAATAAGCCGGTCTAAAAAAATGTTATGCGATGGTTAGAAAGTCTCGGGTGCAAAACTATTTTATTGGTGAAGCATAAAGGTACAAAACTCAAGTGATAATATGGCATAGGTGCGAACTCTGAACTCGACGGTCGTGTTCCAGCGTGAAGTTGGAACCCGAGTTGAATTTTGGCTGTAACTTTAATTTGAGTCGGGCGCAAAACATTTTATTGCTGGAACTGCAAAAAAAGCGCAAAAAAGTGCAAAAAAGCGCAAAACTTCTGATAACTTTTTCTTTCAGGTTCCAACTTCACAGAGCTCTTTCAGGTCGACACAGTTTGGCACTAGGAACAAATTCCAAAAGAAGTACAAAAAGAAGTGTCAGTTCGTGGAAAGGACTCTAATATTGTGTGTTCCTTTGGCATACCATCTCAGACTTTTCCGTGGGTGGGTAGGGTGCATTGTGGAGTAATGACAAACAACTCTAGGCGGCTAATTGATCTACCCATTATTGCTGAGGAATTGGGACCTAATATAACTTCGGTCTTACCTGTATACCTATGAATTCACAGGTTCAGATTTAAAAGCAAGTTTTGACAGACAATGTAAAGTGAAACCTTTTAAGTTTATAATTAAATTCACTAAAATCCAAGCTTGTTTAAGCCAGTTAGGTGAATCTTGGATGGTCTAATCTGAACGTGATAAGTCAACTATGTAGTGGACTTGAGAGCTTTGTTTGTATAATATACCGACAACAATTCTACGCTTCTGCGTGATATAAGTAAATAATGGAGTAAATCAAAGCGTGTTGTCAGTAGAATTTTACTCCTATTTGGTTTTACATCAATGATTCGAGGTTGAGGAAACAAAATACTTGTCATGACTATCCTACATTGTTTGAGGGTTCTATTATTTGGGGATTCCATAAGTACTATTCAAAGTGTCTAAATGAATAATCAAATAAAAACAACAGGATAATATTTTTATGTGCAGATAAAACAAACCAAAGCCAGAATACTCTCATTGTATCGTCAACAGTATAACGACAGTATTGAACGACGCAAAGTTAAAGATAAGATAAAATGAATTGTATGGGCGGTAACAGCACTATTAGTCCGGGTGCCAAATGGCAAAAATAAGGATAACATTTTTTTTTGTGGTATGACAAAGGTTTTATGACTGATTGTGAAAGCTTATAACATATAGATTTCAAAACTGTTTGATGCCACTTTGTCATTGTTGGGTAAATTCAAATATTCAAGATGGCTTCCAAAATGGCGGAACAGATATGCATATTGTAAAGATAAAGCGATTTCCATAAACAGGATGTCATTTTCTGTTTTTTGGGTCGAGATATTCGAAAATGGTATTAAGAAACAATAAAAGCGGCATCAGTTGGCAAGGGCTGTAGTGGCAACTATGTTTTGAGAGGTATCGGAAGTGATCGTGGTTTAGTACAAGGTGTTGCAGACAACTTTGATGCAGCAAATTGCTCTGAGAACGGACTTCAACAACCCCATGCAATGGGAATGATTCTTACAAGTTACGTATCAAACAGAAGTTATGAAGCCCATGAACATGCTTTATCTATTCCATGCAGTGTTCGATTTGTAGCGGGGGATGATTGGAATTATCCCCCTCTTGGGAAAATTTTTCTCTGGTACTTTTTACAGATATATATCTCTAACCTGGGATATGGACGATCACAAAATACCGTATAATACACATCTCACTAATTCTTCCTCCTCTCTGGAAATTGCACAAATCGAACACTGATTCCAAGAATACCAAAACATGAAGTGGCAGCATCACCAGAGCCAGATGTTCCAATTTCAAGATACAATGGTCCGAAGAAAGTGTCCATGCCAAATTATTCTTCTTTGGATTCCGTTTTATCATTGAAAATACTTGCTCAAACTGTGGTATCACTGCAAAATGCCTGTCAAGGAGATTTTACATTTTTTAAATCTATTATAAGTGAAGAAAATATTTCAGAATACAATAGTTTCAACACAAAAATGGCACGGGAATGTGGTCGTCCCTTGATGAGTCCTACGCAAGTAATGTACCTCCCATTACTGGATTTGCCACCTACAAATCACGACACTGTATTTACATCTATGTTAGAAGTTAGACAAATGACAAAAGAATGTGGCCAGCCTTTTGTAGTATTGACAACAGATCAACCAATATACAAAATTGTGGTTGATATTATCTGGGGCTGTCCTGAAGTTTTCTCGGAGTTTGTACCTCGTCTTGGAGGCATGCATACACTAATGTCATTTATTGGTTGTGTGGGGACACTAATGGATGGAAGTGGTTTAACAGAAATTTTGGCGTACGCATCTGGTAGTGTGAAACATATGTTAAGCGGGAAAAAGTTTCCTCAAAACATGAGAGCTTTGCGTCTTCCTGCTGAGGAAGTGTTACGACCTGTATCTGATGATGTTGAAGTGACAGATTTCGAAAGCATGATGGCAAATTTAGAGATGAAGGGTGAGCAAAGTCGCACTACTCGCTTGTGGGTTTACTGCTTTATTAAGCCAGTATTGTTAATGTTATTTGTGAGGGCAGAAAGTGAAGCAGATTGGTGTCTACACATTTAGTGTGTATCTGAAATGTTGCCTTACTTTGCCGCTGCTGGACATTGGAACTACTTGCGATATGGTGTGGCATACGTTAGATTCATGGAAAGAATGCCTAAGGAATGTCTTGATCACTTCTTGAATGGGGAACATGTTGTGAGGCACATCAGTGGCTTGTGGAATGGCATACAGTCCGACATAATGATTGAAATAACTTTTATGAGATATGGGCATGGTGAAAGAGGAACTTCCTTAAGAGACATAACACTGAATCGTGGTGCTGTGAAGAGTTGGTCTTTGAGTATGCATGTAACGAACCAATCAGAGAACAATCTTTGTAATTTGAGGAACAATGCCAGAATGAAGGATGTAATGTGTCACAAAGAAGAGAGCAAAGAGAGAATCATTCATGATGCTGAAGACAGGAAAAATCTGGCAAAGAAGAGAGCTATGTATACAGCCTTTGAGTCCAGAGGATCATCATGAAGGCTTAGTGAACATTGTATCCGAAAAAATAGCATCCCAGTAGACAAAATGTAGACATGGCTTATGAAAAAGGAAAATCTATGGTGTCCAAATTTAGAAAAAGTTTGCCAGAAGGTTTTCATGCATCTTTTCACAGAGGTGTTATCAAAATGAATCAAGGGAAGAAATATACCGGACCTAAAACTTCTATCAGAGTACACACAAACTTACTATATTCTAGTCTTAACTCTTCAAATACACAAAGAAAGAAATATGCTCGACGTATTAAAATATGAACTTGCTTCAGAACCTCTATCAATGTTTACAGATGATGGCCAAATTTGAGAAGCTAAAGACGAATCAGTTTTAATGACCAGCATGGCCGTAACCATATCAACTCGAGTTTGTAGCAAACCTTCACTGATTGTTATTGATGGTTGTGCATATCGGGTGCTGCAAAATAACTGTTCAAGCTTTTTGGAGGTGATTCCTGACACTGAGACAAAAAAAGGTCCTCTTGAACTTTCGGCGATCGGACATAGTTTCGGATCTACAAGGTGCCGAAAGCGTAGGAAAATGAATTTCGGACACCAATATTTCGGAAACTATCCAACGTACAGAGCGCGGGTAAAAAAATAACATAAGAAGTCATACCTGCTCTATTGAAATATGCATGCTTCAGAACCTAACAATGGACGCACAAGGGATTCACCAGAGGAACGTAGGGATTCCCGGACAATCTGCCAATCAAAGATTGGTCTAAATGGATATGTATGGATAGGGTTCCCACCTGGTAACAATAATTCGTTTGTATTAAGTCGCTATCTTAAACAAATTCAAAATGGCGGACACTTTAATGCCCGTTGTGTGTGGTTGCATAATCACCAGGTACGGATGATGGCCAACAGTGACGTTCCGAGTATTAAGTGGAGTAAATTTGTAGCCGCGTGGTCTAGGGAGACATCTGAAGTGTCGGTAGAGCACAACACATGAAACAGGATGATTCACAAGTGTGGAAACATGAGCTCAGCGACGGAAATGTAAGGAGTAGCATCAACTACATGAAAGCCATTGCTAATTCGCTCCAGGAAAATATCGGGATGTCAACTTACGTGAAAGCCGTGAGCACCTATTGTACTTTAGGAAGGGAAGTTAAATTTTAGTGGAAACAAATCCTTGATTTTTTAAATAGGTCGCAATCCTTGATGTCTTACAATTGCTTTATTTAATTTCTTGTTCTGTCTGTCGTCCTGTCCTGTGTCTATTTTCTCAATCCTTTTAAACGATTGCCTTAGCCTGATGTTTGCATTGATGACATCCCGGTCGTGTTAGTATCACGAAAACGGCCAAAAAGTGATGTGAACGAACTAAACAAAGAACTAGACTTGTTCGTTTCGTTCCGTTCCATATTTCTTGCT
Organism: Lepisma saccharinum; assembly: GCA_022664845.1. Taxonomy (NCBI): domain Eukaryota; kingdom Metazoa; phylum Arthropoda; class Insecta; order Zygentoma; family Lepismatidae; genus Lepisma; species Lepisma saccharinum. Next base: position 11,564 of record JAGDQP010008475.1, read on the forward strand.
TGTAATCAAAATTCCCGGGTTTGATTCCCGATGGGGACACAAGCGGTTCGGATCCCACGTTAAAGTGTAGGACGTTATTATCATCCCACAAAAGGCAATGACAAACCACCATAGCTTCACCTTGAACAGGGACCTTCGAATCAAAGAGCTGCTTTCGTGCAGAGTACCATATCAGCAACGGTTGTGATTGCCGAGGAAAGTATCCAACAGACAAGTGAAGGGATAAATGCTATCTGTATTTCTGGGCCCAACCGACTTAATGGCAGCGTGGTGTGAAATTCCCACCATGAAAGGAAGGACTACAAAGGTGAAAATAATAATAAGATGTTTGAAGACTTACATCCGAAAATGACGCTATGCAATCAGAATAGGCTGAGAACGATTTCAGCTATGTGATACAGAAAGTTCCACTAGAGGCGCGGGAAGTGTTGTCATCTGTAAAGTTTTAGCGTTGGTGGATTCCTATTTCTCGCATGTAGAACGGTGTCCCAGCAGTAGTGGGACATGTTGACATTCATTGTCACTTTTATTGGCTACATTTCGATCTCGACATGATGTGATCACAATAGTGAACTTCATTTATTAATCAGAAGGAGATTCCCCACTCTCTTTGTGAGTCCCCTTGCGCAATTTCAACTGGGTCTCAGTTGTTGCACTATTATTGGTATGCAACCTCGCAAAGCATATTGATTCGGCTTGAGGTAATATTATTGGCAAATTTTCAATGACTTTCATGTTATTGATGCTACTCTTATATTTCCGTCGCTTTGAACTCACGTTTACTAGAGTACATTTCTGGGCATTTTTCATTACGTGTTTCCACACTTGTGAATCATCCTGTTTCATGTGTTGTGCTCTACCGACACTGCAGATGTCTCCCTAGACCATGCGGCTACAAATTTACTCCACTTAATACTCAGAACGTCACTGTTGGCCATCATCCGTACCTGGCGATTATGCAACCACACAACGGGCATTAAAGTGTCCGCCATTTCGTATTTGTTTAAGATCGACTTAATACAAACGAATTATTGTTACCAGGTGGGAACCCTATCCATACATATCCATTTAGACCAATCTTTGATTGGCAGATTGTCCGGGAATCCCTACGTTCCTCTGGTGAATCCCTTGCGCGTACATTGTTAGGTTCTGAAGCATGCATATTTCAATAGAGCAGGTATGACTTATTATGTTAATTTTTACCCGCGCTCTGTACGTTGGATAGTTTCCGAAATATTGGAGTCCGAAATTCATTTTTCCACGCTTCCGGCACCTTGTAGATCCGAAACTATGTCCGATCGCCGAAAGTTCAAGAGAACTTTTTTTTCTTGTCTCAGTGTAAGGGATCACCTCCTAAGAGCTTTAACAGTTATTTAGGAACACCCGATATATGTGGATAGTGAACTGGCCAGTGAGAGAAACTGTCAGGGATTTCTTGGAACACTTCTCTAATAAAGTTCTTATACATTTAAAGGAAGCAGACTTAAACTTAATTTTTGACAGATACTATGAATTGAGCATTAAACCATCAGCTAGAATAGCTCGAGGGAGGCATTCTGCAAGGAGGTTTGTTTTGACATAGGAAATACCGCTTCCTTCCCAGAAGATAATCTTGACGAACAGTGACAATTAGAATCTGTTTATTCAACTATTAACCAGGTATGTTGAAGACAAAGTGGCACTTTTGTGCCTAGGATTCACGCTCATCATTACTAGCCAGGTTCCATCACCAATAAACATACAAAGTCGTATTAGAGTAAACAGAACCGATTTACCAGGTGTATGCATAAGTTTTTGCCGTTTTTTGTGGTAAAGAAAACACGTAATTTTCAAGGGAAATTAATTTGGTTTTATTCAAAATATTGGTCATTGGCTTCTACAAATTTCTTTCCGGTTCAAATCTTTCAGGTAACTGATGCATATAATGCCAGAAAAACCGCTTGTCTTTTGCGGCAAACTATTCGTCGATCCATTTTCCATCCAAGCGATTTCAAGGTGTCTTTCACTGGTTTTGCTGTGTGAGACGGCGCATTGTCGTGTAACACAATCACTTTGCCATGTCTTCGGGACCATTCCGGTCGTCTTTCGATCAATGCGTGATTTGAATTAATCGTTTGTTGGCGATAGCGCTTTGCATTAACGGTTTAGCCGGGCTTCAAGAGTTCATAATTCACAATACCGCTCTGGTCCCACCAGACACAAAGCATGGTCTTCTTGCCGAAGCGTTGGCCTTGGTGTTGAAGGACCGGCTTCACCAGGTGAAAACCATGATTTTTCCGCTTCGGGTTTTCAAAATAAATCAATTTTTCGTCACCCGTCACAATTCGATACGAAAAGGATTTTCTTTCGTGGCGTTGAAGCAGCATTTCACAAGTGACTTTGCGATTTTCCATTTGACGTTCATTCAAATCGTATGGGGCCCATTTACCCAGTTTATTGATCTTCCCCATTGCTCGTAAACGTCTGCTGATTGTTTCTTATGACACATTTAATGCTTTTGCCAATTGCTGTTGAGTTTGAGTTGGGTCATCCTCCAATAACACCTGCAATTGCTCGTTTTCGCACTTTTGTGGTCTACCAGAGGGCCTTTCACATTGAAATCACCACTTTTAAATTGTCGAAACCATGTCTCATGTGTTCTAATCGATGGAGCGTGTTCACCATATGTTTCTACCAGCACACGATGACTTTCAACAGCCTTTTTCTTTTGATTAAATAAGAAAAGCAATGCGTTCCGCAAATGTTCTTTTTCAGGCACAAACTTCGACATGATCATTGAACGATAAAACAAAGACGCTAGTGTTTGGCGGACTCAACTTGTGTGTGTTTGTAGTTTAATGTCAGACGAACAAAATGACGTATGTGTCAAATGAATATGCTGCGTACTTTTCGCTGGCGCCATCTCTTAGGTAAACCGGAAACTACATATGCATACACCTGCTAGAAACATTTCATAAAGAGGCAGATATCATATTGATGCAACAGCTGATTTTAGAAGTGAGAGACAAAGGCTATGAAACTATCCATGTTATCTGTGACGATGTTTTTGTCCTTATCCTGTATTATTACTAGAAACTGTCCATGACAAATCAGATCTTCATGGTATCATTAAGAGCAACAAGGGCAACTGTAGACATAAAAACTACAGTTGAAAAACACAAGAACATCATTTTAAGTTTACCTGCAGCTCACGCTCTCTCAGGGTATGACACTGTTGCTTGCTACTATAGCATAGTAAAAGGAAAGTTCTAAAATGTCTTAATTCCAGCTATGAATTTAACAAATTAGGTCGCATGGATAGTGATATAACAGAAGTAATAGAAAAAGCTACGAAATTTGTCACTACTTGTTATGGATTTCCATCGGATGATATGACAAAATGCAGATTGACTCTGTTGGCTCGGAAAACCAGCTTGGCACAGCTTCATGCTAGTGCCTTCTCATCTATTCCACCAACAACTGAAAGTTTTGTAGAAAATATGAAACGGGTTCGTTTTCAAGTAATTTTTGGCTGTCAGCAAGCGTCCCGACTTTGCCAGATATTAACCAGACATCATTTGGACGGTATAAAAACGAAAAAGATAAAGAGCTGGTTCACATTGGTATTCCGAGTAACTCTTCCATTGCACCCCAGTACATTTTGGACATGGCAAAGTGCTCCTGCCGGTAAAGTGAACCCTGCTCAACAATGAGATGAGACTGTCAAACCAACAACATTTCATACAGCATTCTTTCTTATTGCACATATTCAGATCATTGTTCCAACCCACAAACCTTGGGAGAACAAGAATGAACGAGTTACAGTGAAGACGATTTAGTTTTCGATGATTAATATGTCAAGTATTTTCCCTATCGATGTCCTTTAAACGCTTGACAGCAGAAATTTGGACCTCATTAAAAATTTTCAAGTCATGATGAAAATATATTTCATACAAGAGAAGAAGAATAGAAAAGTATTAAAATTAAGAATACACTTTTTCGTTACTCTTGCACTTGTTTCATTACTACTGTATAATTATCATGAGAAAGAAGTAATTACAAATATACAGAATATAAAAGTTGCCAGCTTTATTATTTGAAAACATTTGAATATTTCTTTTGTTGCAATACTTACTTCTGATTTTAACATTGACTTGACTTCTTTCGAATATCTCGACCCCCCAAAAAACATAGAAAATTACATCTTGGTTATCGAAATCGGTTTATATTTACAATACACATATCTGTTCCGCCATATTAGAAGCCATCTTGAATATTTGAATTTGGCCAACAATGACAGAGTGGCATCAAACGGCTTTAAAATTTATACGCTATAAACTATCAAAATCAGTCATAAAACCTTTGCCATACCACAAAAAAAAATTCTGTCTGGCACCCGGACTAAGAAATCCCATGTTTAATTCATATAAAAATTGTCTAGCAGAATATAACGTGTAGGTCCGCCCATTTTTTTAAAATTGAATTTGGAAGATCTTAATCCATAGAATAGAAATCCGAAGGGTGTCGGCTAGGCATTATTGGGTATTTTGATATACGAGCCCTCTTCAATATGGTGTCCTGCGCATTAATGGTTTGTTTGAAAATACAAATTTGGCTTCTTAAATTAGCAAGTACTTCAGTAATTGTTTTCAAATTTTGCACACCGAATAACCTACGTCAAGGCAAATTTTGTACAATCGAGCATATTTCATGACCCACGTTGTTTACCAATGTTGCTAACTCAAATTTATTTCTAGTGTAAACATTTTTTTTCAATATGAAATATAACTTTCATAAAGGTGTAATAAATATTTTTGGACTGTTTTTGTTCTTGTTTAGGTGTAGAACAAAAGTTCAATAGATTTATGCTTTGCATTGTTATACGTTGACACACACTCTTCTGATAGTAGGACTAGTTGCGGAAGGAAAACTAATGTTGCAATTTTACATCCTAATACCTAGCAAACTATCTACTTTATCATTGCATAGTACTTTTTTCTGCAGAATTGGAATCTACGGTTGAAGATATGATTATTTTAGTCTCATTCAATTTTTACTTCTGAGGTAATCCATACTTCATCCATTTATTGTAGCTATAGTGCACGACTTTTAAACTTCCCCATTCTCTAAAACATCTATATATCATACGGTTCAATATACAAAAAGCGGTGCCGATCAGTTCAGTAGTTTTTCTTCCATTAGTTTGTTCCACATTTTTTTTTTGCTGTGAATCACTTTAACTACGAAAAATATTGTCTGTATTATCTAAGATCCATGGAAAGACTTCCCATTCACATTATGGAGAAAATTATGAAAAGCGACAAAAGCCAGGAGTGTGAAATGGGATTTGGAGTGATATGCACATGGAAAACACATTTATGCTATATTGTCATGGTCCAGAAAGAATTGACCATACTCTGAAACCTAATGCAATGAAGAAAACCTAATATAACTTAGTCTACAAATGTTCAACAAAATACAAAAGGACATGGAGGATATGAGAGAACTGCGACTCACAAAAAGATTGTAATGCACAAAAAAATTAATCAATCAATCAGAAGAATCTCCAGGAAGAGTCATTCTGGATAACAGTGATCGAGAGAAAATAAGTTTTAAGTTTGCACAGTCCATAGAACCTTTACGACCAGAATAGTCTTAAAAAAAACGAAAAAATTGATCCCCGAAAAAAAAAAACAGCAGGAAAAAATCGTTTTTTTTTTTTAAATTATTTTTCGTGCTACATTGAAAAAGAACTTTTCCTTTGTAATTTTGATGTAGCTAACATTATTTGAGCATTAATAAATAGTTAAAATGTTTGTTTTTCGTACAAATATACGTTTAGAATAAAAAAAATTGTATTGGAAATCCCAGAAGAAAAACTGTGTTTCATAAATGTATATTCAATCGATTCCAGCTTGCAGGCAATGCCATATAGGGCTATTGCATTACAATATGTTAATATAATGCAGCGGAAAACTTATGCGTTTTGCTCCATCTTAATAACTTTGCGAACAATAAAGTTTTAAAATATATATTTTACCAAAACCAAGAATAGTCGTGTTTTATGGACGTAAATAATGTCTTATAAATATGATAAACCCGTTCGAACTCTGAACAATTTCAGGGTGAAACAGGTAGTATGTGAAAACTACTAATAAATTATCACAGTCGTGGAACATGCCTTGTGAAATAAAAACAAATGGAAGAGGTCTGTCAAAGGGTTTCTTGATGAAGTTTTAGATTTTAGTCTACCACAGATTTGATGAACCAATAAAGGCATTTGAAATAACAGTATTTAACGCAACCCTAGACAATGTGATAAACAAGCTGGAAATGAATTTCTAAAGCTTGCATTGCATTATAGAAAGGCTTTCTTTCCGGTCACCTCAATAACTGGTAAACTTAACAGACGAAAGAGAACAGAAATGTAAACTCCCGTAAATATATGTCCAGCAGAACTCTCAAAATGACAGCCTGATCAATTAATATATTTTATAACATTGTTAGATAAAGAAATGTGGAAAGAAAATCATCATGGAAGTACTGAATTTAGTTGTTGAGGAAAATTTTTACCTTATCAGCTGCCTCTCAGATTTGACTACTGCTCTACAACTAAACACTTCCAGTCACAATACTTACAGAAGAGAGAAGCTTTTGTAAACTGCTTGATACCGCCACCACTGCTTAAGAATCAACGAATAGTTAAATAATTTTAAATTTTGGAAATCCATTCAATAGCTAACGATTCGTTAAATTCTTTACAAGAGGTATGTAACCCACGAAATGTTACATGAAAGCGCTATATCTAAACTATAACAAGTGAAAATTGACAATGAATTTGAAATTATTCCAATTATGATATAACTTGCAGTAATCTTAGACTTGTTTTACAATACGGACTAAAAAGAAGTCAAGATGAAAGCTCAATATCTTCCACATCTGTAATACCCATAAGACATGCCACTCGGATTTCTTACTGAAGTGTTGACCTCGACACTAGTCTGGCGAAACTGAAAGAAACACCGGAGAAATCAATTTTAAAGTCCAGAAGCAGGGTTGGAGCTCCCATTCTTGTACCTACCTATTGCCAATCCTAAATCCACGATGGTAGTAAATATTGACTAAACAGCTCTAGGTTAGCATGCTATTCTGACAGTTACTGTACCTCGATCTATTGATTCCACCTTATAAAGTAACTACCAGTGGCTGAAATAGGAACTTATTGATATTAAATACGTATTATTTAGCAACATATATTCAAAATAAGAAATGAGCTTCATGTAAGGTAGTGGCGGCTTCTGGCCTAGTTGCTTGGTTGTGCAACCGCACCTAGCTTTAGATTCAAAAACTTTTTAAAAGCATTTAAAGTAGCATTTGATAGAAATAGAAGCTTTGCTGCTCAGCACAAAACAATCTTGTTATATCTTTGAAAATGTACTAAACAAAAACGAAAAAAATATGTTTTCCTGTGAGGTTGCTTGAGCGCAGTAGTCGCATCCAATAACGTTGGGCATATGGCAGGGAGCTCATATGCTTTTACGTGGAAAGGAGCATGTATACCTTTATTGTCACCTACCTTTTGCAGAGGCTATAACAACCGTAAGCTTATTTTCCATGTACAAATAGTTAGGGAATTCTCCGCTTTGTGCTGTGCTCACTCGGAACTTAAAGATTGTATAAAGGAGGAGAAATATGAGCGTCATTGAAGGAGACGGGTAGGCTCTTGAAGGTCAGTGGACGCGCGCTAAAAAGATGTCAATGCAGAGTGCAAGACAATGAGTTGTTGTTAATGATCAAGGAAGAAAGACTGTCATAATAAGATTTTGCGTGTGCGTTGTTTTGGTGAAAGTAAACTAAAAATACGTCAGTGCAGAGTCGAATGTGCAGAATCGGTCGTTCGTAGTGGTTGGGAAAAAACTGTGATAATGCATAATTGCTATTTTCTGCGTGTGTTGTGCTAGTGAAAGTAAAAATGAATTCAATTGACATTCTTCTGGAAATCTTTCTCCAGAAGGACAATGCAAGAAAGGATTGAAATAAAACGATTAGGGCGCTCTATGCCTGTTTTACGAATCAATCAAATAATTAAATCAGGTAAGAGACAATTTCAACGCTCTTTTAAAATCGATTTTGATAATAATACAGTCTGGCTTTGTGACTGTGTTAAAAATAATATTCTTGTTCTTGCTTTTCTGATGTTCTCGCTCATGTCTTAAAATTATCTTCTATTTATCGATCGTTTAACAACGTAGGTGTAAAAGTGCTATATATAATTGAGCAGTCATTGTTTGTTACTGAGTTAAATAGCAAATAATATTTAAATAGTACATGTGTAAAGAAAACAAATAAAAATGGGGGAAGAATAATGTACTATCCTGCCTGTATCTTCGAAATATTTAAGTAACACTAAAGTTCCACACCATTCCCTGAATAGTTGCAACCGCTGCTTCTAGAGACTGCCAGTCGCTACTGATGTAAGGAGTACAAATGATAAAGGAAATAAACACACCAAAAATTTGTATATCCTATTTCCTCTGTTCTTGTCCTTAATAAGCATAAATAATATTACAGCGGCTAGGGAATACACTAATATAAAAATATGAGTTAAAATGTAACACTTACAAGCTTTAGCACAATCAGCACATTTTTGTTACTCTTCAGTGTAGGTCTTTGAAGGACCAACACACGAAAGTCACGTAATCCATAGTTTAATATAAAGGAAGGCTAAAGTAAATATCAAGTATGTACCACTTTCCTATCGTCTTTGGCACATCGCCATCTTCATTGGTCCATCGGTTTTCTTGCAGCTCCTCGCCGTCATACCTGGGTTAACAAGATGTATTTGTCTTTGAAAAATGTAATATCCTAAATGCAAAACATTAAAAAATCAGACTTTTATATTACTGCACCTAAATGCAAGATGGTAGCGTTCCTTTGGAAGCTTAGCCATTTTTTCGCGGTCCTTTCACTTTCGATTGTTTCATACTTGATGCACTCTAACCCACTGGTATTTGATCTAAGCTCAGCTAGCGGAGACAACTCGTTTAAAGCCAAAAATAAACAAGAAGAAAATAATGAAAAGTAAAGTGTAGAATGAAAATACTACAATGCAGCTAACATGCAATAACAAAGTGTGATATGTGCGCAAAGACAATATAAACAGGCATATTGTTCTTTCACTCACATCAGTCTTTGATTTTACATAACATTTTGCATTCTACACACTCGAAAAGCAAATGTTCTGAAGAGTATTAAATGTTATATAATGCATCGTTCAAATATTACATCATCATTAAAGGAGGAAAGAATTACACTTGGCTTGTTTTTGCTGGGCTTTCATGTATTAGGTATAGGTCATCCACTCAATTTTTCTTACTAATAACAACGGACTGAAATCATGCTGACAATAAATGAATGATCCGAAACCAGTGTTTTAAAGGCTGGGGAATAAAACGGAATATTTGGGGAGAAAACAGGGAAATAAAATTCAGCGTGGCGAAAAAACCGTGGTTTTATTATCAAAATCGCTTTTACTTTGATTTTTTATCATGGATAATCACTAGTTAGCAGATATTTTGTATTTTTCACAAACTTTAGCTAAAAATTTAGCGATTGTAATGTATCTCAAGATTCTTGCAACATTTTAACGATTCGTAAATTCTAATTAGAAGTTTCAGGGACTCAGTCATGATGCTGTTACGGACCTCTCTGCTCTGGATTCTGACCATACGAGGTAGTGTAAATACAGGTGAGTATATAACAAAGATCCGGTTGGCATTTCATTACACAATAACAATAAAGTAATAGTAATTTATTATACAACAGAAAAGAGGTACGAATGTAATTTATTTTCTGTAATAGAGGCAATCAATAGAACGCCTAATTATCGCAAATAAAATGTAGTTTCACACACAACATTTATTCCTTGATCATAATATGCTAAATTAAAAGTTTGGAACAATTATCAATTATATCATGAGCAACGGAGAAATGTATGTTTTCAGACTTATAGTAATACATTCTAATTTTAAATAACATTTATAATATTCAGAGTAACACAAAACATGTTGCTTAACCACGACTCGCGTTTCTATAACAGTTACTTGAAATCAATTTAAGCTGATATTTTGGTCTGTTTTCTTCATACAAAACAACTGTAAAATTATTCAGAAAGCATCGTGGAATCATTTCTTGAACTATAAAATAACTTACAAAATAAGTTATTAGTAGCTTTCATAAACAACCCCTACTTCGCCTTAAAGCTGCTCAGATTTCGAACGGATTTTCATATTTATAAGACAGTATTTACTTTAATAAAACATGTCTCTTCTTGGCTTTTCGTAAAATATAGATTTCAAAAGTTTACGATTCGCGAAGTTATTAAGATGGAGCAAAAAACATTAGTTTTCCGCTGCAAGATGCTCCCATCGTAATCCAATGGAATATATGACATTGGCTGCAGGCTGCAAGCTGGAATCCATTGAATATATATAAATTGAACACTGTTTTTATATACGTGGAACAGTATCAAGTGGGATTCGGAACTGTGACTTCGATTCATTCGAATCACAGATCCGCTCAGGCAAATACCTTATGACATTTATTCATGTCGACACAGACGCTTAGCGCTTTCATTATTATGAGCGACGAACAATTTTAATCATTATTGGTGAGTGAGAGCTGAGACCAAATTTTTTTGGATAAGGTGATTCTATGAACTGTGGTGAATATTTGAATAGTGTGAGTTTTAGTGACATAACATCTGCAAGTGGTTTCAGAGACGTTTATATGAAGCTTGAACCGACGGCATGACTGACTATGGAAGTTAACGTTAATGCGGAGAGTACGGACTTTAATACGTTATCAGGAAACAGTACCAAGTAAGTTATTGTTTACGTATTCTATTATTATTATTATTATTATTATTATTATATTATTATTGTCCCCTTGAAGCTGCGGTGCACACCAGGAAAATCTTCATATTGTCCAACGTGAACATGGTGAAATTCATTATCTTACTGAAGTGAAACATGCCATTAATTACTATTACAAGTGGACGTTGTTGTGGAATAAAATTCTCTTTCGTATTGATCGTATTGCGGGTTACGCGAAAAGGAATTTACTAACCTCCATTGACTGACATTGGGTCAAGACAAATGAGCTCATAAACACAATACGCCGACTTTGTAATGCTATGTCTGCTTCAGCACGGTTTTGTATATATATATATATATATATATATATATATAAAGCTTTGTTACGTTTCGGTGTGCACACCATCTAGTATTTTATTTTGCATAGAAACGCTAGGAGCTGCAATTCTTATTTAGAGTTTTAAGTTATATGAAATACTGATACTTTCAGAATCTACTGAATACGGCTCCTTGAGCAAACGTGTTTTTCAGTGGAAATCATTATATTTGAACAAATTGAAGGTTCTGATTGCTGTATCTCGAAGGAAAGCACGTCCGAGCTTTGTATATTTCTTAAGAGATCAATTATATTTTGAGCTGTGGAGTCAAAAGTTAGTCACACTATCTTGACAAAATTATTCGGCGATCGCGATTATTCGTTTTCGTCTCGGTTATGCTGCATATAATAATTTTCATTTTGGAGAAAATTACTCTTTTATCTGTTGACAACGAGTTGTGGTAGCATTTCATTGATCTCGCCTGAATATTTCTGTAAGTTTAATATCTCATAACGCATCGGTACTGTGGAATTATAGTTTTACTTGTGTGTACACACAAGAATAAACAAGGACATTAGTTGTTTTCAGGATGTTATTGTAATGAATATGCTTTCCTGTCATTCATATTATCAGAAAATACATGTTCTAATATAATTAATGAACCATATTACGTCGTTATAATTATAGTTAATTCGTTTTATTATTGAGCTAATTGACCAAGTTAGAGTGTTTATTTGAATATGGTTTAAGTAATTCTTTTTTCGAAAGTAACTGTAGAATTTGTGTTTACTTAAAGATACGGTTTTGCTCGAGGTAATACCGGCTCAGTATTACTGTTTATCGCATATATTATTACATTATTTTGCTATCAAGTGTTCATAATTGCTTATACTGATTCTGCACAGCTATCCATAGGGTCAGAATAATTCGTATGCTATTGTCTTTAGTCCGTACATTGATTTTTGTTATATTAATATAATAACGATTAAGTACCATTTTTCTGGGATAACTGCGACGAAAGGTCTTGAGAGTCTTTCGAGCTCCGTAAACTTGAACATTTTCATTCGCAATCGTGAAAATTGACCAGCATATTGGGGGTTACTTTCTGCGGTGAAGTTTGATCAGTTGGATAACTTACGTTTGTCTCGAACACGAAGTTGCAGTTTGGAAAGGGACGATTCGTCGATCCAGGGCTCCCGTCTTGCTGTGCGAGAACTAGCATCTTTTGCGTGTAGAGGTTCTATCTCTAAGAAAGAAATTTCGCAGTCATCTGAGAAATTCATCAGTATCGTATCGTAACATATTTAACTCACAGGAACGTGGATGGTAGTAGCTTACTTTTTTCTTCCTCCTGTTTTTCCAAATGTATCATGCGAATTGAGAAGTGTACGTACTGTACCTGTAAAGAAATTGTTTTCCTATCTGCTGTATTAAGTTTGAATAAAGTGTTGAGTGGGGACCTAGAATGTACCTTCCTGGTGAGCCCATGGGTTACAGTACGACCCTGGTTCATAGCCAATTCAAGAATTTTGGAGAATGGTGAAAGTAATAAGTCGATAATTTTCGAGGTTCCCTTTATCGCCTTTCTTGTGTATAGGTATGACCTTTGCATGTTTCAAACGGTTAGGAAATTGTCCTTGCATTATGGATAAATTTATTTAAAAGGTTAAAGGTATTGCGACGTGTATTTGTACTTAATTTAATATTGCGGTGGAATTTCGTCTATAGTAGCTAACCATTTGTTTTTCATTCTTTTGATACTTGTAACTATTTCTTCGGAAGTTGTTGTGCGTAAATATATTGTATTATTGCAAATTTTAGTATTTGTATTAATTGTGTTCACAATTTGTTGATTTTGTAGTTACTTTCAATCTAATCTGAAACAGTTGAGTAGTACTCATTAAAGAAATTCGCTCTTTAATGGGGTCTTTTATTACTTCCTTATTGTCTTTAAGCTCGATGTTGGTCTTTATAACGTCCCCATTTTTTACAATGTTTTTTTTTAACTTATTTTCTGAGTTTCGTCTTTGTTCGTTGTGTACGCACTCTGCTGCCTTGAGTAGCTTCCTATCTGTGAACTTATATTTTTATAATAACTGTTGAATATGTCTGTATTATTGCCGGATTTGCTAATCTTATGTAAGACTTTCATTTTTTACTTGACTGTTTGATACTTGTAGTAATCCAGGGTTTTTGCTTACAAACCTGGTTCTTGCATTGTTTTACGGGGAAGTTTAGATTAAAATATTATTAGAAAATGTTCAGGAAGGCATTTCAAGCCTCATTTACCTCATACTTTTGATCCCATGTTTCCTTACTAATAAGGTTGGTGAAAAGTTTGCAATTTTTATTACTAAATTTTCTCTTTCACTGGTATGACTTGTTTGTGGGATTTTGATTGCTAGAGTTTGAGTTGTGTATTTTAAGGGTTTGGGCAAAGTGATCAGAGAATCCAGTATTGAACAGATTTACCATGCTGCTATTTCATACTTTAACATTTACTAGTACTTGGTCAAGTGCACTTTCTGTTTTGTGTCACCCTAGTGGTTAGTTTGACTAATGTGCGCATATTATAGATATTTAATAATGTAAGCAATTCATTGCCTATATTAGTTTTAAGAAAGTCAATATTAATGTTTCCCATAACTACTATTGTTTTATTTTTATTTTCGTAGTAGTCCAATATTGTTTCGAGGTTTTCAAAAGAATAATTTTAAATCCTTGTCCGGAGGTATATAGACGCAGGCAATTCTGATATTATATTTTACTAACTCTATTATGCTCTATTCAAAGTGTTTTTTTTATGTCTATATTTAGATGCTGAACTCTTGTAGTGACGTCTTCTAGCAGAAGTTAATATCCTTTCTTCCCGTGTTTTCTTGTTCAATTTCAAAATAGCACCACTTCCTCCTTTACAGTGAATACACTACATAGCTTCACGAAACAAATAAAAAATAAAACCAGAAACCTATTTAATATAAACAAAATAAAAACAATGAGTAAAATCATTGGTGATTCTACAAGTAAAAGAAGTGCAATAAGCTTTTTGGACTCCTTGTGTGCGTATGCTTTTGTTGTACAAAACTGTTTCTTACGAACTTACAAGCTGAAGAATCGTACGTTAAAAGCAACTAAGAACATATTTTTAGTATAAAGTGTTATGTGTGTGGTATGAAATTAGAGACAGTAAATCAACATTTTTTTAACTGAAATTCATATCCATTTTGATGTGTTTGAGGTACACACTGGTCAAGTCATATGTAAACTAGCGTGAATATATATTTTCATTTACTTCGAAGTTGAAAAGCAGCGAAATGGTCAACTTTAGACAAAAATATGTGATACAACAAAATGTTTTATGTTTATTGACAATCTAAAAAAGAATGAACTCTATAACAATTCAGTAAAAATTACGAACAATTAAAGAGCTTCGTATGAATACAGTCAGGCATCCACTTTGATGGCGTCATATATCAACGAGACTCCACACAGAGCTACCGGACGCCTGATGTCCTCAATCAACTCATGCGCAATAATTTGGTTTGAAACTTGACGGCTCGCTACGACGAAAATGAACTATTCCACGTGCTGTCGCTGTGTGCTCGCTTCATCGCCTACAATAACAATACTACTGGAGTGTTATCAGCAATAAAAGTCACGTGGAATCACTTGTGCAGACAGTAGTTTAGGACAATTAAATTATAAAAGTGAGTTTATTTTCATTTTCATGAAGTACGTTAATAAAAGGCCAAGAATAAATATAAATATTTAACAAACGGCTCGCTCAATCCACCTCCTTGCATTCCTGGATAAAAATATTTTAATATATACTGTGTAATAGATATAAAGAATTAGAATTTTATTTAACAGGTGATTCTTAAATATGTCGAGCTCCCAGCACACTTCAGAGCATATGGCACATTTTAAACATTTACTTTTCATTTTAGGTGGTTTAAGTCCGCGATGAACATGAGTAAAATGTAGTTTTAAAATACACCGCATTTGAAACGATTTGTCCCGTCAATAAGATATTAGTGACAGGCATGTTTGACAGTGTAAGTTTCAAAAGAATATTATATGCCGGTACCACGAATAAAGGGACAGTAAATTTTAACGTGCGGCACTGTGTGTTACACAAATAACAAATTAGTGACTAACGGATTTTTGACGGTGTATGTTACAAAGGAACATAGCGCGAATAAGGAGACACATTACACTAGAGTAACCAGAGAGACTATTTTAAAGAATATTATACTTTTTAGAGATTCGGATACTCTATACTCTTTTCTATCCGAAAATATCTTTAATTATATACTCTTTTCCTTATCTTTATAACTTCTAAAGCTTTTTGTAATTGATGAATTGCAAATGTCTAAATTCGGAATACTTGCATTATATACAAGAAATGTAGTTAACAGTAAAATAGTAATGACAAAAAAGTGCAGTCAGTGATTCCGCCAGACCCCCCTGTGAGGGTGTTTACCACCAAAGTATCGACAACACCCCCACCTTCAAAATTTTTGATGTGTAAAGTCGATAGAAACCGTACAAAACTTCGCTTACACCCTTCCAATTTTAACTTAACATCCCCAAATGAAAATCCTGGCAGAAACCCTGAGTGCAGTACTGGACTTGCAAATGATTAGTTCAAGAATGTAAAGAAATGAAAACAGCAGCTCACGTTTATCGAATCAATAAGGGAAGTGGAAACAGATTCGGATTGAAATATTTATGAAAAAAATAAAAGGAAGGATATAATAACAGCCTCTCCAACCTTCTGTTCTACATCTTGAACTTCTGACGAAGTAGAGATAGAAAATAATTAGTTTCTTTTATTTCTGTCTGCTTTTGCATTATTTAAGGACTAGCCCCCATTCCGAATTGGCACTTTATGTTCCGTTACGTACCCTTGCTCTGTCGGATGTACCGTCGATGCTTATCCGAATTTCCCCTTCGACGGGGCATTGAAGTGAACGGAGCAACGGAGGACCAGATGGTCACTTGAGCCTCCGTTTGGTTGCGCGCTGCTGCCATGTTGCTTTCCAAAATTTCTTCTTCATTTTGGAGTTCGGACAAATGTATGTAATTGATTTTAATAGTTTAAGATTTGATTTCACATTTTGTTATTGATATTGCACCATGTTTTGGGTAATAAAACCTTATGATCATTGAATAATTTTAACTTCGCAATGTGAAAATATTGTTGGTTGGATTTCCCCAATGGGCTTTCATTTCACGTAGATGTTAATAGATGAGAGGGTAACATATGAGTAGTTTATTTATGAATACTAAGATTAAACACTCTTATAATTACTTAAAGTGTTTTTTGAAACTTTAAATGCGTAACGCTGTCAAGGCTCACGACTTAGGTGGCCAGCCGGGTGGCCGAGTGGTCTGCGGCGGTAGACCATCGGCTTGGAGGCCCCGGGTTCGAGTCCCGCGTGGTTGTGGATTTTAACAGCTAAAGGCGAATCGTGACGGGCTGAAGTCGACAGTTACTAGACTGGCCCATATAAACAAAATCAAGTTTACTAAGTTTTACGACTTAGGTGGTTATTCATAAACCCTGGTATAAAATTATTTAGTGATTCATAGTTCATGAGACGCACTTATTTTGCGAACACTTCCAGAATAACCTGCAGAATTGTGATCATCCTTCGAATAGCTATCAATCTTTGTCTGTTATTGAATGTATGCCGAATACCTACAAGTATGGGAGTTCTACGCCTACATCTATCTTCATCCATGCTGTTGTTGCCTTATTCACTTCACATCAAATTACCTTGATTTAGCATTGACCAATTCTCACTCACATTACGGGCAAAGAATTTCAGCTGTTTCCAGACTTGTGTGACATCTGCAGTTAAAATTTAAAACATTTATTCAATTCGGATAAGTGTGCATAACGGAAGTGAACGGGACATAGCATAGAGGAACGGAACGGAATGGAGGATCATTGAATTCGGAAAGGGTCATCTTTTACTGACATCTTTTGCAGACATCTTTTGCTGAGGCCCGAATGAGGTAGGTACAGGATGGGGGAGATATTAGTCAAGACTTTAGGTAGCATCCCGACATTCGCCTCGTGAAACTTAGGGAAAACCTTACTCGGGATGGTCAGCTACGGGATTCAGACCCACGTGCCATACCCATTGCCGACCCGAAGCCAGTGACGTTTCTCATTCACGAGGGCTGGGTTTCTGCCTGCTTTATAGGGAACGCTTACCAGAATTTAACCTAATATTTGATGCTTACATGCGCACCTGTATAGCAAATTAGTTATACTCTTTTGGTCAACTTACCCACCCACCAATAACTTTAAGATGCCGCAATGTTCTACAATCTACTCCATCCAACAAACTTGCTCCTTCCCGACAAAGATAACCACATTTCTTCTTTTTCTATCTTCCAAAAGAAAGTAATCGCAATGCAATTCAGTACTTTCAACTTATACTTTCAAAAGTTAAGTTTAAAGGAAGGCAGTGAATTTATTTAATTACTTAGACAGTACACAGAACATATATAAATTCTCAAATGCCGTACACTTGTGAGTCACACTAAAAAGAAAGGAAAGAAAACTGTCGTTCGCTTGTATGCTTAATGTAATAACAAGCACCAGTTGACATTTTTTTTCTTCCCGCGTAATTCGTTCGTCAGAGCAGTCAACCACTAACTCCATTTCTAACCCAAGATCCTTGAGCATGCGCGGATTGGGCTGTGCGGTAACTCTCTGTAGAGTATCGTCATATCTTACACCCCCACCATGGAAAGTTTTATGAATGTTGTATTCTGACTACGTATGTTATGAGAAGTCCAACAACATCACCGTAATTCTGGCATTTCTAAGGAAATAAAAGTGCCCTGTTTCTTGGTCTACTTTAGTGAATTTAAGGACTTTTGTGTGTCATTGAAAGCATTCGGAATTCTTCAGTTGCTACTGAATCATTTTTCGATGTAAACGTAAATCAATTTCACAGTAAATGGTAGAATTCAGAGTCCAGTCCTTGATTTCACCAACATACTGGATTCTCTCATTGAATAAGTGCGGAGGAAAAGCGTTTTGGACATTTGCCTTTCGGGTGGAGAGACTTTCATTTTAATTGTTGCTAGTAAAGAACGAAAGTTTATTTATATTCTTGAAGCATACCAGAAAATGGTAGTTTTTTGTTATGCGTAAATTACAGTATCAACAAGGACTTAGTTACGTATCGAGATCCTTCAGCTAAGACCGTATCAAGCAACAAATGGAAGGAGGGTTATTCAGCAAAGAAACAATTAACATATGAAATGTGATAATATCAGGTAACTGACCGAACATATAGCGGGAAAGCATTATTTTACAGCTCTGCTCATGTCACTAAGTTAGCCTAAGCATTTTCAATATATTGAAGGTTATATTGAGTTACAGTAATAAAAATCATTACAACTTGACAAGGTATATTAGTTTATTATGCAATATCCGTCTTCGTTGTAGATATCATACCGCATACTAAGAACACTATCCTATTCTGTCATAATCTTAGAGATTATAGATATTATTTGAGTATGTGTGTGTTTTGCAACTATTTATGATTAAATATATATTCCTATACCATATATATCAGTTCTCAAACATATATACATCAAGTATAGCAATAAGATGGAAGTTTCTTCCCCTCCGTTTTCATGTATGTGGTGAACCACATTTCTTCGATTCTATTACGTTCTATCTGCTCACTGTTACCAGTATCCCGCGGTGGGTATTGTTATTTTGTTTTTATCCTTTATGTGTATTGGTCAGAACCAAAACTTTTCCTAATTTTGTGATTGATAGTGATTTATGTCCGTGCATACATGAATCGCGGTTTCTGTCCTCCACCTTCTGGTAGTAAGGGCTATTTGGTTATCTTTCTAGTGTTGTAAGTTTGTCATTATGACATGATCATTTGTTTTAGTAGTCTACCGTCTGTGTTCTGACCAGTCGGTTTGCTGCTTGACCAGCAATTATACTGTTGACATTAGGTTTTGTCACATTATTTCCTCCTTAGCGTTTAGGGAAGTTCCTTGAACTTTTGCTGTTTCGGTTTCTCGGTAGCTTTGTTTCTTGTTCAGATCTAGTAAGTAACACTTTGTGTACTCGAGTTTCTGCAAACTCTCTGCTCCTATGAGATTCGTCATATTATTTTTATTTCTTAAAACAGCCAATCTCTTCTTTGTTGTTAATTACAGAATTTTCCGACTTTTGCCTATAGGTTTCTTTCTGCTTTGAATTGTATGAGCAATTTCCTATGTATTTTCATATGTTGGTATTCAGCATAGTTATTTGAGGGCAGGTATAAATATAAATGCTGACACAAGTCACATGTACGAGCAGTTCTAATGGCCGTACATTGTTTTAACAATATTTTCCCAGCGTATCTGATGCAGATTTTACATTGAAAATATCAGCCTGTTCCCAGGTATTAGAATAGGAGGGAGTGGGTGATTCCTCGTAACACTTGGAGTGGTATTTATTTTAAATGGATTTTTGCCCTTCCCACTACTTATGCTAAGATATACAGATGCTTATCAGAATAATGGAAACACCTGAACGAAAGTGCAACTTACCAGATTAATATGGTGTCGGGCCACCTTTCGCCTTCAGAACAGCCTTGATGCGACGTGGGATGGAGGCATAAAGGTCGTGAATGGTAGCAAGTGGAATATTACACCATTCCTCGTGCAGGGCATCGGCCAGTTCTGTGAGAGAGGATGGAGGTGGAAATCGTCGCCGGAGTCGTGTTTCCAAGATGGACCACAGATGTTCAATTATGTTGAGATCTGGGGATTGGGCGGGTCAGGGGAGGTGTTGAACTTCATCCCGATGTTCCTCAAACCACGCTGCAACAACTCCAGCTGTGTGAATGGGTGCATTATCATCCTGGAATATGGCGTCATTGTCCGGGAACAACATCCGGACCATAGGATGCAAGTGGTCTCCTAAAATTGCGACATAATCGTTGGCAGTGATGCGTCCGCGAAGTGTGACCACAGGACCCAATGAAAACCATGATATTGCGGCCCACAGCATCACCGTGCCGCCGCCATGTTTCACAGTTGGGCGGAGACACTGCAGATCATACGCTTCTTTGGGCGTTCTCCACACATAAACACGGCCCGTGGTTTGGAATAGGGTGAATGGTGACTCATCCGACCATACCACACGTTTCCAGTCGTCAACGGTCCAAGTTGCATGGTCGCGGCACCATTTGCGGCGTGCTAAAGCGTTCTGGTCCCTGATGAGAGGTTTGGCCCGTGCAACACGACCCCGTAAGTTCATGTCATGTAATTCGCGGCGGACTGTGATTGTCGAAACAGGTTGGGGGAGGTGCTGATTGAGTTCCTCCGTCACTTGCGCCGCAGTAGCACAACGGTTCCGCATGACAATGCGCTTTAATACCCGGCGTGCCCTGTCACTGATGCTTTTCTTCCGCCCACTGTTCCGCTTCCCCGATGTGGTTTTCCCGTGTGTTGTGTAGGCCGTCATCACCTTCGACACTGTCCATGGCGACACACCTAACATAGTAGCCACTGCCGTCACACTCACTCCACATAACCGCGAACCAACAATTTGCTCTCTTTGAAACTCTGAGAGGTCTCCCATTTTACACTACCTCCGTCTGCTGCAGCCACTGCAGACTCCTGTTCCACGACGCCTGACGTAGTATGGAGACCGACCTAACACACCACCACCAGCAGTCCGGCGCTGCGGTCGCCACGACACCACTGCCAACCCATACATCTGACGTGTTGCCAACTACAGGTGTTTCCATTATTCTGATAAGCATCTGTAACTTCGTCTGCAGTACATTCAAGCTTCTTTGGCCATATCTCGCTACGGAATGAGGGTCTTCCTAAGCACTTCAAGTTGTTGCGGTTGCTTAAGTCTAACATTCCAAGTTGAGAATCTCAGATGGTGGTCATATTATACTGGGTTCTTTACAAGGTTTGTTTAGTGTTAGCTTGTGCTTTCCTAGTCAGTCAGAAATCGAAGTGTCTTATGGTCTTCTCTGTCGTGGTGAACTACCCCATGAGCAAAAAGGATGTAGCAAAAAGGTGCGCCAATGTCGTGTCTTTGGGGGCTAAATCCGTGCTGAAGCCGGCTTAACCACCGGATGTTGAGCAAAACTCGATGATCTGCCGGCCAGGGCGAGCCAACGTCGAGGCGTCATATTGCCATCATCCACCCACCGAATCCCTAACCGA
Organism: Lepisma saccharinum; assembly: GCA_022664845.1. Taxonomy (NCBI): domain Eukaryota; kingdom Metazoa; phylum Arthropoda; class Insecta; order Zygentoma; family Lepismatidae; genus Lepisma; species Lepisma saccharinum. Next base: position 32,958 of record JAGDQP010008475.1, read on the forward strand.
AACAGTCTACGTTTTAGTTGGCCATAATTGAGAATTGGCATTGATTGTTATACTAATTTACTTCGAATTTGCCAATTGACTTCATGATTATGTTAACTAATTTGTCAATTTTCCAACTGCCTGCAGAGTGATTTGAATTTGGATTCTTTCGATCTGTAGCTTGTCGCATTAACCACACTGCTATGGAGGCATTTTCATAATTACCTATATTTTGTTTGACCACCTCTTGCACGGCATGATGCTATTCACTTGGACATGCCTGTGAACCAACGACGGCCCACTTGCAAAGTCCCACAACGTCGGCAGGTACCTTAAATCCATAATTTGGGCCGATTTTATTTTCCCGCTCAAATGCTGACTTAGAGGGTGCCACTATCCAACTACATTCGAGCTATTTCCTTGACGACAGCCGCTACATACACGAAAGTAGGCCCCCCCGAACACGACCGTAGCGAGAGTGGGGTACAGGCTGAGTCCGTAATAGAGATATTCGAGTCCTACCTGGCGTCACTGAGTAACCAGTAGTGATCTTTCTTTACGCCTATTTTCACATATCTGAGAAGTATTGTATCGTAGAATGGGAGGAAAACTAAGGATCATTAGGGCTGGAGACAAAAATAACAGCAAAATGTAGCCATTGGAATGCGTTATGTTAAGTGTGGCATTCTTAATGAATCATGGTTTACTATTGAAACTGTGACAAATTTAAGTGTCTCTTCATTTACCGAATAAAGGCAAAATGTTTCAAAGGACATGAATGTTGATGTCAATTTCATTCTTAGTCAATATGATGGGGAAAGCGTTATGGTCGGAAAATCAGCAGGTGTTCAATAGGGTAGGGCGAAAACAATAAACATTTTGTGAATGGTTTCTAACAAAAAAAAAAAGTTGAATTTAGTCTTCCAGAATAAGGCTGCAATTGATTTCTTCTGAACAATAAATTCTTCGGGTGCGACATAAGCTCCCAGATTTTCAAACTAAAAAATTGTGTGTTATTATCAAGTGTATAAATTTGTGTGTTACTTTCTCAGCGTAAAACTGCGCTTTGGGTTTACATATAGAACTTGAAAATATTAACAATTAGCTCTCCAGCTTCTATCACAGCCACTAGTTAAGGTAGCATAAGCGCACGAGTATTCTCGCAAAGTAGAGATGATAGTTCCAGAGCTAATTCTGAATGTTTAAAAATTTAAAGTGTAAACCCAAAGCGCAGTTTCAGTTTGAGAAAGCAGTACACTTAAATTTGCACAGATCATTGGGATGCGCACAGGGAAACCGACGGGACAGCTGCCCCCAAAGAATGCAAAAAATTATAGTAAAAGTAGTATAGAAGGGAACATGTAAAACAGTCACTCCCATACTCAGAAATAGGGGAGGCAGAAAAGTAATTTCCAAATTTAAAGATTACCGAAAGACCTACGCTGCCTTAATTTGTTTATGTGAGGATAGGTTGTTATGAGATATATTAAGTTGGTTTCTGTACAAGATATTTATTTTCTTGTTTATCGCTTTGAACTCTAGTTTCAGTTCCATTTGTTTCAGTGATTGGTCTTATAATTAATTTTCTTTTTTAATTTCTTTGGTTGTTTGGAATGTTCTAAATTTGCGGTCAGCCGCTCGCATTTGTCCAAGCTACCTTTGGTATATTAATTGTGGCTTCGCCATTTTCATTTTTTTTGGAATTGAAGTTCATTATTAATCTTCCGGTCTGTTCCATGGAGTCCAGCTTCTCTGAATTCTGTAATACCATTCTTCAATTGAACTTAATAGATTACATTTCCTGGTTTTCTCTACTTATCTTCTATCAAATGTGTTTTTTTTTCCTTAAAACGGCTGATTTTATGTTTCTCAGTGGCAGTTCTTTCTTCCTTGCTTATACATTTTAGTATACTGTTAGCTATGTTTGATTAAATGTGGTAGATTGTCAATTGTCAAAGCTGCTGCTATTGTACCAGTAGCACACAAACGTGTTTTGAACGTTGATTTTTATTCGTTTGTTTCATTGATTAACCGTTATCTGTTGAAAATACTACGTTTAATTTTTGATAATGTTTTATTTCGACGAAGACTTGATATTGTTAAAAAGATGTTAGTTCAACGTGGATTGAACAGTTATTTTCAACTATGGTATAGATTTCGTTTCATAGGATTATCTCTAATTTAATGGAATAACATTTGAATTTAAAAGCTAATTTAATGCAATTAACTATTATTTAGTGTACTCTTTTGTATAAACACGTTGAATTTTAATCTATATTCCATTAAAAAAATGATTTCGTTGATCGGACGTTAATATGATGTGTTTTAGCTATTGAACTGTGCTCTTGACTATCTTTCCAAGATAATTGCATAGAAATTGTGCTTAAAAGCTAATAGAATAAAATTAACTAAGTTTCTCGTGTTCTTATTTGCACGTTGAAAACAAAATTTTAAACTATATTTCAAAGAACATTTAATTTTGTTAGTAATTGAGCATTAGTGTGAAGTGTTTTCTTCTATGACAGATTTCGCATTACATGCGTTATTCTAGGGTGACATATTACATTTATTGGGAAATACAAATTAAATAGTGCAGCGATGGTCGAAATGTTAAAGGAGGAATAATACACATAAATAAATAAGTAAAAAGCAGTCTTTATTCTTATTCGTATATAGTGGTGAAAAGACACGTCTGAATTTATTTCGCATGCGTTCTAGACTGCTTTTTATTACAGATACCGTTAAAGAGTACTGATCTGAAGTTTGATCCGTGGATGAAGGGATAAGGCGACGAGCTACAAACGGCGAGTGCGGAACGTTCTAGCTTCGAACCCCACAGAAGACGGTTGGATAATTTACTGTTTGAAAATAGATGCTGCATATCATGATGAAAGCAACGAACAAAATGAAACTAAATGTGTATACCAATAGACAGCAATCATGATCTGTTTTGGCAATTGAACCCATTTTTTTATCGTCCTTTTCTTGATTTTAGCTTGCGTTTCTTAACCATTATTCAACGTCGAACAAACCGTTAAACAGGGGGACATTTCGCTACATTTACAGCGTTAGAATTACGTTTCGACACTAACATTTAATGTACATATTTTCAACGTATGTACGTTACTTAGATAGATAATGTTTAAAAGTTTTCGTTTTTTTATAAGCGATTACAGGTGGGTTTTGTGGCTTTCCCACCTTCCAGTTATGTCATATTCTCTCTTAATTTCGCTTCAGATATTTTGGATTAGCTTGTTCGGCTTGCTTTCATACTTTGGGTAGTATTCAACTGAGAAAATTGCTCCTTTTTTTACAATTTCTCCTCTCTTTCACCCTTTGGCTAACTGGTTCAGAAAGTTCTTTCAATACTGTTTGAACCATTCTCTTCTTGTATCCCCTAGCAATAAATACTTTTCCTATTTCTTTTAGTCGCCTCGTTTTTGTTCATTGTCGATAATTCCTTTCAGACTTAATTCCAGTCTCTTAATCAGTGTGTTTTAGGGCAGTTGGTTGCACCAAGACTACATGTAAAAAGTCGTGCCATGTGGTATATTTGTAATAGACAATGTCTGAAAAATATCCGATAATAAGCCATAAAAATACTACATACCTAGTGTGTTACAATTCTTCATGACCTTCTACAAGCTTACGCCAACGATCCCTTCTGTAATGAAAGTATGCCTGGATCGCCTATTTTGGAACTGCTATCTACACCGGCGTCACGTTGTGCATGATGTTCTCTGAAATAGCGAAGCGGGTACTAGTGAAGAGGTTGGCATAAAGATTGTGCACTTCTGGAAAAAAGGTGAAACTTTCAGGGATACTTGTTTACACCTTTTAAAACAAATGTAGAGGTAGAGTCCAAAGTTTGCGGCAGTCATGTTGGAAAATAGCCGGCATATTAAAAGAAACAGTAATTTAAAAAAAAAAAAACAATTTTCGATTGTTTTTAAATTTATTTTGTCATAGATCATCTGTGCTACTGTGGATATAATGTAAAGACACTAAAAGAAACTAAGAGAAGCGCGAGTAATAAGTTTTACATGGATTAGAACCAATGGATAACAAAAAGTAGGTGGTGCGTTGCGAATTTTTAACTTCACATATGGTCCAATATGAACAGACGCAGTAATTGACATGTATTTCTGTAGCTTTCGCAGCAGTAAAGGGCATTTTAGTACAATATGTGCTAGCTATTAAAATTGCATTTTTTTTTCGTGTACAGTGATCATCAAAGAATTACTCATTCAATCATGTGATTACAGTTTTCAGATATAGGTAATTTGCTCAGAGCAATGTATTGTGGTTATTTAATACATTCGTACCTTTTGCTCAAGATTTTATTTACTTTTTGTTTTGATTTGATGTTTATGTTATTTATGAAATTATAGAAGAGTATCAACAAAGTACTTTCTTCTCTTTCAGGTATCGATAAATGAATTGGAATAGTCGTGGAGAGAAAATTTGGTATTATAGACGTGAAAGCTCCTCCTACTAGAAACAAAGGATAGTTAACTGGAAACTGTGTGTATTTTGTCAACAGAGCACGAAGAAAAGTCTTACATGCCCTGCAAAACGAAACAAGAACAGGAGAAGGTTATAAAACCCTAGCATCGGACTTAGAAAAGTTCCAAGAAGCGGAATTGTTGCCTACTGACATAACTTTCCATGTTCTAAGTGATGGATAATTACTAGATCACCTCTCAAGAAAATCTGCGAAATTTCATAAGAACTGCCGTTCAAAGTTCACTAATTACTAACTGAATCGACTGTTACAAGCTAAAATCGACAAACAAATAGTGAAACAGCGTGTGCATCAAACCATTTTACTCGGTCAAAAGTGAAACCACAAATTACATGAAGCAATATTTTCTTTTGTGTGTGAGAGTGAGGGAGGTGTACTTCATGCAGCTACAACCAAGCATTTATTCGACAAAATTTATTTGCTACTGCTCTTCAAGACCAGAAGATTCTAGCCAAAGTATGTGAAGGGGACTTAATTGCAATTGAAGAACAATATCACATGGAATGCTTGAATAGGTTCTTTAATAAGAAGCGTTCTTTAGATAGGGTACAAACAAATCAATCGAACAGTGACAGAGAAACTTTTGCCATTGCATTTGCCGAATTAACATCATATGTTCAGGATGAGATTATTAACAGTGCAGTGATTCCCTTATTTAAATTAAAAAGCTTAATCGAACTGTTCGAAAATCGTATGGAACAACTGACCGGGTAAAATATAAAAGCACATCCAACTTGTATCAAAGACAAACTTCTTGAAGCAATTCCTAATCTGACTGCTTGCAACAAAGGCAGAGATGTTCTGATCACTTTGAAAGAGGGAATGGGTGAAGCAGTGCATAAAGCTTGTGAATTTGATGTGGAATGTGATATCATGAGTGCTACTAAACTAATTAGGAAAATACTATCATAAACGTTTGACACGGAATCGGACAAAGTTTCTCCATTGGATAAGACATCCCAAGTAAAGAGTGTCTCCCCTATTTTACTGTCATTGATAAAAATGCTTTTGTATGGCCCAAACAGTCAACATCAATTTGATAACAATGCTCGGCAAGAGGCGTTAACAATTGCTCAACTCATCAGCTACAACATGAGAACTAACATCCCTTTAGTGATAAGTTGCGTCACGAACGGTGTAGAGAAACACCATTTCCCATTTACATATCCATGATGATAGATTCTAAAACAAGAAAGAAGGATCTAGTGGACAAGCTACACACGTTCAGAATAGGAATATCGTATGATAGAGTGTTACAAATTTTGTCTGACCTCAGTCAAAATGCATGTGAGTATTTTGAAGAAGTAGGAGTTGTTTGTCCTCCTCAACTTCAGAAAGGAATATTTACCACAGGTGCTGTGGGTAATACAGACCACAACCCTTCAAATCAATAGACCGCAAGTCACGTTTAGAAATCAATCAACTTCCAGAAAAGTTCCAAATCTTCCTGAAAACTATACAATAGTTACACCAGTCTTTCAAAACCAACAAATTACAGCTATGACCAAATGTAATAAGCCAGTACATATCAGTTATATTCAGTACGATTGTTCACAACAGACAAAAAAGTGGCTTCAACATGTAGAGTGTGAGATCTCAAAGGATACTCAACAGTCTATACAGTGAATCTCGTGGGGAGCATTTAGTACAAGATCAGTATTGGAAGACAGTAGAGAAAAACACCTAACTCATTGTGCATTACTACCTATGTTTCCAGACGTTGCACATTCACCAGCTATGATGACATTCAATGTAAGTAGTAGCGGATGCTGTAAATCATCTGAATGAAGGACAAACACCAGTTATTACTTGTGATGCTCCTCTGTATGCTATTGCAAAACATATTCAGTGGACATTGCCTGAAAAGTTTAGTGAAGACATGTACTGTATGTTGTGATGATCGGGGGTCTACATCTGGAGAAGGCTATCATGAGTTTACTCGGTGATCTTTTAGATAGAAGTGGATGGGTTGAATGTATCACTGAGGCTGGGTTGATGTCTTCTGGTAGAGCTTAATCTTATATCAAAGTGCATGATATTAAAAGGACTACATATGCACCTCAGGTGACATTACTTATCATATTTGTCTTGAGAAAACAAGCTTATACTCAATATATTAATCAGCACGAAGAAAAGTATGGTACTGGTGAGCCTCTTGTATTTGAGCAATGGTGTAAAGTCAATTGTGAAAGAATCCCAAATTTTGCATATTGGAGTACGGTGATGGAACTAGAGGACTCGCTTTTGGAATTCTTGACATCAATCCGAAGTTCCAACTTTGATCTCTATGTGAACTGTCTGACAAGATTGGCTCCTTTATTCTTTTCATTTAACCACCAAAACTATGCCAGGTGACTTCCAGTGCATTTGCGTGACATGAAAAATCTGCCAGAGATGCATCCCAGAATTTATGAGGAGTTTTTAGTATGGAAGTTTACTGCTAAGATTACTGGGAAATTATTTTCTGCATTGGCATGAACAGTATAATGCTCACGGTGCAGTGCAGTGGGATGAACAAAAAGCCCAGATGCTTTGAGGCGATGGATGGTAGCTGGTCCTGAAGTAGCAAGATTGAAGAAAGGTTTAAAAAAATATAACACAACCTCAAAGGAACTTCGTGAATACTCATCAAAAACCCAGTCTGTATTTTTCACACACGTAAAGACTTTGATAAACACTATTGAAGATTCAGGCAACCCATTTGAAGACAGCAGCCATATACATAATAAAGCCGTTGTCACTCAAACTGGAATCATGGATTTAAGAGAAATGAGAGACCTTGGAATGCATCAATTAAAGGAATTTGTCAACGACAGACTTAAAGGACAAGTACAATCAATTGAAAAACCAATCAAACGCAATCAAGTTAGATTGTTCAAAGCAATAACTAATTCCAAAAGCAAATTCCAATTGGCGATGAGAAGCTCAAGAAATGATGCCTGCCTCTTCTCTAAATTTTATATCGGATGTCAGCAGTGAGGTTCTGATATTAACGATTTTTTAAACATGAAAACCAGTCGTTTCCTCCTTGTTTGTCAGACTGTGGGCGCCTTCGAAAAACTAAGAAATCCGATCTTCTTCAGTGTTTCGGAAATGTGTGTGACTATCCGAGTGACAAATATTCGGCATAATGTGCCATACTGGGTGGCCCAGGCATAGTCCACATGATACCTCCTGGAGATGCCAAGACTTTTGATGAGTACGCAGATAGATTTGCCAGCATAGTTCTTCACGGGTGGAATAGTGTAATTGACATTGTTTGGGATGATTACAAATCTGACAGTTTGAAATCTGAGACCAGGATGTCTAGAGGTACTGGCTTAGGACGAAGTTTTGGGCAATACGCCTGTGCCTAGAAATTGGAAGAACTTTTTGTGCAATGATGAGAGCAAAAAATAACTTTCTGATCTACTTTCAGCTAAACTCGTATCTCGAGTCGGCAAAGAAGTGGTGACTACGAAAAGAGAAGCGATATTATGCAATACACCATTATGTACCCATGAAAATCTCCATCCATGCAGTCAAGAAGAAGCGGATACAAGAATTTTGCTTTATGTCAAGGAGGCGTGTCAAACTGGACACAAATCTGTCATCATTGGGACAGTGGACACATTAGGATTGTGGTGCTTCCTTTGGCAACATTTAATAAACTGAAAGCATACTTCTTATGGATTGCATTTGACAGAGGAAATACTTCTGAGTACATCCCAATTCATCTACTGCTTACCAAGCTTGGAATCAATAAATCTACTTCCTTCCATTTTTTTCATGCATTGTCTCGTTGTGACACAACTTCCTCCTTTGCTGGTTATGAAAAAAAAAAAACGCTTGGGAAACATACAAAAATCTCCCGGATATCACGCAGACATTCTAGATTTTTTTCCAGCAACTTGCAGAAATTGAGATATTTATGGATGATGTTAAAAAAAATGTTGTTTTGGTGTATGATAAGTCATCATGTCACAGCGCAGTTAACGAGTGTAGGAAATAACTCTTTATAAAGAAAGGACGGTCCATGGGAAACAAAAAAAGCAGCTTTATTTCAAGATGTCCTGAAGTGTGCTTATCAAGCTCACTCTTGTTGGGGACAGTGTTTGGTTAAACAAGCTGTCTTACTTGATCCAGGCCTTTGGCGTTGGCACAGAAATGGAGAGGCAAGCTGGGAGCCAACATGGACTGAAGCAGCTCTTGTATGTAGAGAATTATTCAGCTGTTATTGTGAAAACTGCAGCATCACTCGTTCACGGATGCAATGTACAATGCTTTGTAGGTGTACTGACTGTGAAAATGGAAGTGAACAATTCGAACTTCCTACTGGTGTTGACAGTAGTGATGATGATTTTGACGGTATTGAGACTGGCATTTAGTGTGGTTTGTTACACGATATTGGTTTTACCTTTATTTTAATGTTTAAATCTCTAATACTTCTTCCCGTTTTCTTTCTAACGTGTCAGATAGAAGCAAAACAGTTTGCTGTGTCAAAGTAAAAGAAATATCGATGAAGTACAATTTTAATGCAAAATTAAATGAAACACAAACAAATGAAATGTTATAATTAATTTCTTTTTGTATCTCCTGTTGAGTAATCTGTTTCATTTGTAATAATATAGCCTACAATAATTGTAGGTTTACAATTATATGTTAGTTTCCAGTGAAAGACGACAACTGCGTATGGAGCTCTTCTAAAACAGCAGTTGCTATCTCATCATTGACGTCAGTCTTAGGTTGCCCACTACAAGGCGACCTTGAACTTTGGTCCCTACCTAAAAAATTACTTTGGGGCATGTGCATATTACAAGAAAAAAAGTGTCATTTTTTTTTTCAGAAATGCACAATTCTTACAGAATTTCCAACTTAACCACCACACTATACCTTTCAATGTTGATTTTCTTGTAGGAAAAAGGCAGAAGCCGCAAGGAATGTTGGCGACTGACAGGAATGTCGTTCATTGCCAGGAAAAATGGGATGAAGTGTGAGGAATGGTCTAAGGCTTTGTCCTAATGCTGGTACCAATTTTGAAAAGACCGCAAATCTGGTGCCTAGCTACGAACTGCATCAGGTAGGCGACGGAGAACGTCAAGATAGTACTCCTTCGTAATTCTTTGTTCTTTTGGTACGCATTCGCGACGCACAACGTTCAACGTTATCACTGAAAACAATCAGCATCTGGCGGGGACGGAATCTTCCACTGTTCCTTTGAACAGAATGTACCAATATTGTGTACTTCTCATGGGATCGTTGCCAAAACCTTGTTGAATCATTGATAATCTGATAGTTTCCTGCAAAACTCGATACAGTATCGTTTTTCCACATGTTCCGTCATTTTGCCTAAATGAAATTGCGACCAAGAAGAACCACACGGCATTATACACTGGCTGTCTAAAGGATGGTGAAATAAGAATCACGCCACCCAACAGCCATACACATATAGGATACCTGAACCTCTGTGTGCAGTGTTCCCATCCCGCATTCTCTACTTTCCTAAGAAAAAGGTCGGATAGTTTTCAGACTAGACTTGTACGTCTATTTGGTCTTTTCCATAGTGCAACATCCAGGAAGTTAATCCTAGATTGGCTTGACTGAAGTCCTCCTGCATTTTTGTCTAAGTTGTCTATGTAGGATTGTTCTTCTGTCCGAGAAAATATTCTTCCAACGTCATAGACAAATCTATATTCAACTATACGTTTGAAAGGGCCTTTATCAGTCGCGCCTTTTCTGTATGTGCGTATATGTTAGCATAGGCTACAGTAACAGATGCTCCAGTAGCCGTATCTTTAAAAAAAAGTCTCTTATTGGCAAATGTAATATAATAATTATATATGAGATATTCCAGACCCCTCCTCAGTAGGACTGGGGGTGGTTTCTCCAACGATTCCTCCCTACAGGCTGCAGTTAGCCATTCATACATAGAGCTGTAGTGTTTTCAAACTAGTTGTATGTCCCCTGTACACTGTACTTAAATATAAGTTCTTTATATCCGAAGTACATACCAGTATTTTTGATGAATTCATTTAACGCTTCCAATTTCCTACAGAAAATCAGAAGTGTCCTTAAGTCAGTCCGGTAGAGTAGATAAAATTTCATGAGGAAATGTGTTACGTATTGGTCCAAATATCTTGCTGAACTGTTGCATTCGGAGACTAGAGTCTCCATGGCGGTAGAGCAGTCTTCGGTCGCGGTCGTTTATAAACGTCACAAGTATTCGGTCGGAAGTTCAACCTCGCCAGCTTTTCAGCAGAGTTTAATTAATATACCTCTGTGTATTTGTTTAAATGATCCCTTTGTTCGTTTTCGTGGAGCCCACAGATTAGGCAAGGACAAAATTATATAAAATTTTAAATTGATTTCCCCAGGAAAACGAAGACTACGTCTGTAAATGCTACGGCTACGTTTGTAAGGCTACGGCTACGTTTGTAATCGTTAATATTCTAAAAGTGTAACGCGCTTCACAATAACTGTAATATGAAACTGTAAAGGATTTACTGTAGACGTCTCTATAAGTTTACATGTCGTGTAGAAAGCGTTTACTTCGACGTTTCTAACATCTAACACTCAGTGTTCTTCACGAAGGAAACGGAGATTTAAATGTTGGAAACATCTGAAGAAAAATTTCTTACATGACTTGTAAACTATAAAAACTACTACTGTGAAGTATTATTGTGAAAGTATGAAGAACCGTGTAAATGATTCACTTTTCTAAATTGTTAATTTGCATTGTCATCTTAAATTGCCATTTCCAGGGAAAAGAAGGTAACGTCTGTAGATACATTGAGATATAATTGTTTATCTCGTAAAGTGTTAAAGGTTCTAAATTTTCCATAACATAAAACTGTGAAGGATTTAGGATTTCTATTTAGTTTCTTTCTCTTTTTATTACTAGTTCGCATTGAAACGAATAATTCATTCTCATTTCTAAATTATATTTATAGTGACAATCCAATTTCACACTTTATTTTTGAAAATGATTTCGCTAAATATCAAAAACTACCTACTCCTACCACCCATTACAAAAATGCTGCGCACGCTAGTGATAGAGGTTTATACAGATTCAAAAGAAATCTTCTGCAGCCATATACAGGAAGACTAATTTGAACTTATTGGCACTATCAGAAAAAAATCACGAAGGTTTTAGTTTTCGCTCTACCCTAGTGTTCACGCTTTTACGGAGAAATCTGTTGGTGTTACCTTTATGTGTTGTTACAATCATCGATTGTATCGGATATTACTAAAAATAATGACTGATGGCCCATATATAATTTTATTATTGCATAGTGATTCATGACTTCTTCAGGCAGCTAAAAACGAATAAATCAGAAAAAGGACATGCTGTGGGACGACTATTAGAACAGAGATGATCAGGCTATTATAGAATTACAAAAAAAGAAAAAAAGAAAAGAAAACTTCGATGAAATGAAGGAAACTTGAGATTGTAAAACGTTATAAAATTTTTAGTTGCTACAAGTGCAGGCATGGAATATTATATTATTAAAAGTTTAGATTTTCTCTTTTGCCTCATTTTAATTGGGTAAAACATTGACATTGTTACGTCCAGGCGAAAAAGTTCTTGATAGTCGTGAGACAAGTTTAAAAGACAATATTTGTTGTAGAATCTGCATAAGAGGAAGTAAGAAATCTTTGATTAGATGAAAAAATTGAAGAAATTTTGAATGATTCAGAAACATTACAAAAGTGTTGTTCCACACTTGAAAAATGTTCGCCAGACAAACGTGCAAGCGTTTGGAGGATTTTGGAAATTTTAAACATTCATTCAGCTTATTGTAGTGCTGCGGAGATTATGAGAAGAGTGTTTTATGAAACATTAGATTTGTTGGCCTGAGCCTTAGATGCTTGAAAGTTATAAATAAAAATTAATTTGCTAGAAAAGGTGCATGACAGGAGAGTTAAAAAAAACAGCGAGCTTCTTACTGTTGTATCATGTGAGCATATTTGATGTAAATGAAATACAAACATTACAACAATTTGGCTTTCTACTCCTTTATCCGGAGGAACTATCAGTTGTCAAGGAATAAGGAGTAATTTGAGAAAAGATGTAACAAAAGAGGAAGATACAACGGGTTGAGTAAAAATTTATGATCATTTTTTAATTGAAAAATTCAAGGAGAAAAAAAACGCATTGGCAACGATAGTAGTGTTTTATATTATTTGAAAGATAATGTTTTACTCTACAAGACAGCGTGTTTTGAGTTTTCAATACTATTGTTTTGTGTACTTTTAGATCACGAAATGGAATATCAAGTGGACAAAGTATGAGCATTTTCGACATCATGTTTTCATTAACCCTAGAAAGCTAACTTGTTCAAAAAGTTAGTAAAAGCTAACATATTGCAAAATTTACGACTTGTTACAAAAAGTAAGAGAAAAACATATCTTTTTACAAAATGGAACTTTAATGAGTACAGTTAGTAAGAATAGATAGTAGTGAACATTATAGTAGCAAATATGGTTGCTCAAATCTCTTCCGTGCAGTAGACACAGCATTTCCCACGATGCTCTCCGCAGATTGGCTTCTTACAGCGGCAGCTAAACAGTGACCTCATCCTCCTTTTTGCTGAAGGGTAAATCCCACAAATTGTGCGAGGCTGGTTTTGGGGCTCGACAACATTCTTCTCTAGCACCGGTATTTTCAGGATATCAGCAATGGACTGCCTGAGTTTTCGTGGCAAAATTGAGTATTGAACCCGTTGTTGGAGCCTTGGTTCATAAGACTGCTGTGGATTTTCATAGCGAATTTTCTTTTGGAAAGAGCTTTCTGACCCATTTTCACTACGTTGTGAACATAAATGACGTAGGCATTAACCAGTGTAATGTTTATCATCCCAAAGAAATCACACAAGGCCCATCGTTTGGTCTTACGGCTACACGACATTTGGTGACACATTTGGTCCAGTGAATCAACTGTCCCTTTTGTTGCATTATAAGTCTCGTTTATCTGAGGTTTCTATGAAACTGGATCAATGACAGGCTATGGTACAACCTGCTCGTAAAATTTACGACATGTTAGCTTTCTCAGGTTAATCGAGGTATCTTGAAATACTTCAGAGTATCGCCCGCGCTTGGTTTTCGCACTTCAGAAATGAGCAATTGAGATTACGAACTGCTTTAGCGTAATCAAATGTTCGATGTGGGGATCTACGTTGAAAAACTGCATACACTCAAAGAAGCAATACAGCAAAAATGACCGAATAGGCAAAATAACGTTCTTCTCCAACACAACAACACCCATCCTCAAGTCACCAAAATGACCAAAGCCGCGATTCAAGAACTCGAATGGGAAGTGATGCCTCATCCTCTATACTCTGCAAACTTGGTGCCGTTAGATTGTCATATCTTTCGATTGTTTTGAAACAGTTGCGCATGTATCGTTGAATAATGCCGTGGAATTGAGGGTTTGGTTTGACGAAATCTTTGAGTTAAATCCGTGAAAATTCTATCGCCGAGGCATCCAAAAGTTAATTAAATGATGGAACGAGGACGTAAACGACAACTGAGAGTTTATCATTGATTAGTTTGTTGTAGATTTTTGTTTAAACTAATTTAAAAGAACGCTTCTGGCTCATTCCTCAAGCCAATATTTTAGATAAGCGTTTTAAAAGCGCGTTGCATTTAAGAAAACATATGGAATATCTGCTTCAGTTGCTGCGTCAGGCTGAAGCACAACAATATATGAATCCACCTATACTATTGTAACAAATATGGACAAACCACAGAGGCTTAGTATCACACGTCAACATTCAGCAAATCTTGTTCCTGGCATTTGAAAATTATCGCACACGCAACATCAGCTTCGAAGACTTTAAATATTCGTAACACGCGTCACAGGAAGTTACTATTATACTGATATGCTTCTCTGAATGTTTGACTTTGTTTATTTGTGTGTATGTGCATGCTTGTGAAACACCTTGTGTTAAATATAGTTGAATGTATCTATTATAGTTACTGTTTCATTCACGTATGCTTTCTGAGGGGCTTTGCTGCCCTCCCTTGGGGTCTTCAGCCACCCCCTCGAAAAAAATGAACAGCTCGAGGGAACAGACTGGTAAGCGCCATCAAAAATTTCCGAAGTATATTAATACGTGGTGTCTAAATCTTGAAACTTCGAACGCAAACTTTTTGTTCTTCTGGTATACACGGAGTTTTGGATACAAAAAACAAAACGTTTGCTCTCGAAGTGTCAAGATTTAGACACCATTGTATTTTAATTTCAATATACTTTGTCCTGTGGAAATTTTCTGATGGCGCTTTCCCTTTTGTTCCCCTAACCTACTCAATTAGTCTCAACACTTGTATTATTCATACGTATAACGAAATACGTATATACTATCACATTATATAAATATTGTTCATGTTGTATTCAGGTTAACTAAGAAAACATGACATATTGTTTAGTATCATTGTTAATTTTTATTTAGATCCTTTGGGGTCAACATACATTATTTATATTTCTTGTGACACCCTCAGGAGCCGCCCCCAATGGAATATGGAAGGAACTGATTCTAGTGCTATGAAATCTTATTCAAATGGGTATGAAGAAGATTATGAAAATATGAACATGTCAATCGAAATTGTTATTAGTACGGTGCAATTAGGTTTTAACCCGGAATTTTAGAATAACAAGCTGAAAATTGGTGAAAATGTTCAGAATGTTGTCCCAAATAACATACTCAAAGTCCAAAAAAATCCCGCTTGGGGAAACTGAGATATGACGTCATCAACATGGCCGCCGACCGAATTTAACTTTTAAATTTTAAAGCTATGTATCTTCTCGAAATTTTAACATAGACTTCGTTCTTGTTTCATTGTCCATAGAATATATTACCAAATGTTATTCATAACTAGTGTCCGTCATATACAACCGCCATCTTTAAAAATGGCGCCTAGAATTGAAAGTATATTCTTAATGTTTGTTGTCACATTTAACTGTGAATAACTTTGAAACGAATACGGATATGGGAAAACGTCCCGAAATAATCATTATTCGCCTTTTCAAGAGCTTTCTAACGAGCCCAATATCATTCTTGTACCTCTAAAACTAATGGAGCTAGTCGAATTTATGCGCACCAAGCAGTGATTGACACACCTTTAAAAATGAGTTCGCCATATTCACTTCTGATGCTATTAATGATATAGTTGTAAAGTAGATATGTTTTGCAACTAATAAATACAATTTTCTGGATAGGTTTTACTATAATTCTTCCATAAATAAGGGCGAAACCTAAAACTTGGAAAATATGTTTAAGAGATATGATGTCATCAATATGGCGGCCGACCGACTTTATCATTTAAATTTTGAAAGGTGGTATCTTTTAGACATCAAAATAGAACATTTGCTCTTTTTTATTTTTCACAAAATGCATAATATAAGAAACTGTTATTCAGAACGAGCAATTGCCATATACATCCGTCATGTTTAAATATGGCGTCATGTTTCGGAAACGGTTTACTTTTTAATATTAAAAAAAATGTGCATATTTAGCATATGTTAACTGTAGAAAACATTACGATACACTAAATTGAATTTTATTTACAATGATACACATTATAAGAAAGAAACGACCTGTAACTATTAATAATGATATAAGAAACAACGTATTTCTTTAAATATAAGTCGTTTCACTTTAACAGTTCAGGCTAAGGAAAAACAGGTACCTTGATCAAATCTTCGTTCGTCTATCTCTATTGCCACTGCTTATGGTTCAAACTCCTCCGTGTCATCGTCTTCATCTAGAATCTGTGAACGATTTTCACAACCATGACCAACACAGTAGTCACACATCGTCGAGCAGTTTAAGCCACTTCTTAGGCACTCGCAACTTCGTTCGCAACCAGACTTACAATCACAAGAGATTATATGCAGGATGTTTTCTCGTGAGGGATCATTTTCGTTGAGAATAGGTTTGTGACTACCATCTATCAGGATCCATCCCCAATCCGTTGGTGGAATTCACTCCGTTTCACTGTTGAACTTGGTGGTAAACGCGGTATGAATGCTGCCTTACTGCGGATGATGTTGGTGGAAGTGTAGATAAATCAAATGTTGATGTAACGGCCTGCGGCGCCACAGTTCTCATGTATTGACGGTATCTTGCTCCCTCTAGGGTACCGTCAATATTGTAGCCGTATAAATCGAGAAGAGATGATGCTCCAGCACTTGCAATTTCTTCGGGAGTTGAGTCTGACCTGTTAAACACACTTACACGTTCCCTTAAAACAGAGTTTTTCGAAACGTTTTGAAGGCTACCTTTTCCCCCTTCTTAAACAGCGTGGAAGTTGTATCACCCCCTGTTGCGGCATGAAAGAAAAGCTTATTAGGAAGAACTTATCCGAGACCAGCTTGAAGTTTTTTTTTACTACTATACATTTTGTGAGGATTTTGTTTTTTCCCAGGAATTAGCATCCAAACGTCAGTGTCTACATCAGCTTGTGCAGCGAAAAGGACTAACAAATCCGTATCCTCTCCCACAAGAACTGACGCTACTCCTGTTCTTGCTGCGTTCACTGTTGTTGAAACCGCCAAGAAGTCGGCGGAAGATTGAGGAACGTTAATACCCGCAGATTGAAGATGTTTCGTTAGAAGGTTTATAAATCTTCTTTTGTTGGAGGAGTTTTCCAAGAAAATTCCTTGGGACACAAGAGGTGCCTTGAGATCGTCGATTAATGTCTCCGTCGCTGATCCCTTAGTCCTTCGCCTCTCATGCTCTGCATCTTTCGTATCCATCGAAAACGACATTAACTCGGTGCCCGTAGTGTTGCTGAATGTATTTGACGTACTGGAGACAAATCTGACGAAAGTTAGCCGGACGCATCCAAATCACACGATGCAATAAGAAACCTCCATCGATTGTATATACGGGATCTGTTGGTAATGTGCTGTCGAAAGGTGCAAGTTACTCTAAAACAGCAGTCAATGCTGATTTTTTGCCTTTCCGCATTGAAACACCATCGAAAAGGGCAGGTGGTCTTGCAGCCAATTCGTATTTCAAATATTCGGCCAGTTCTTCCTCGCTTCGCACGACACACAGGATACGATGAAAAAGTTGGTTTGGGTTCACTTCTACATATCTTGCTTTAAATTTATAATTTTTGCCACACTTGCAAGTGATCGGACTTTGTCTTTTCGCCCAAGATGCACGTCACTGAAACGTTGACACACAATTGATTTCATCGCAGCTACACCTCGATCTTGGGCTTCATCACAGTTCACACTATCGTCACCAACTAATCCCGTAGCAATGGACACTAGAAGATTGGACGAGGTTTTAAAGGGATTGTGCGAGTGCAACCAGGCCATCATCTCTCGAAGATCCTTATGGTCCCTTACTTTACGAGATTCTCTCAGTTCTACGTGTTGTTCGGATGTTCTAGAGAAAGCACCACTGAAGTTTTCGACTGTGCCTACAACCTGGGCTGAAGTAGGCATGGAACTCACCCAGCACGCAACCACATTTTCAGTCATTCCTCATCCGTGTGTTAATCCACATGCAGTTTTCATTGTACGCATTAGCACTTGTTCAATTGTCATGTCCATCCATATGCCTGACCAAAATTTTTTTGTTCTTCAAATTGTGAAGTAACCATGATTCACGAATTTGTGAAATTCCTCAGGGGTCGTGATTGTTTCTAATTGCAGAATTTGCTGCAAGTACATGTGGGCGGACTATGCATAATTGAAGTGGCTAGCAGCGTGCAAGAAGGGGATCATACACTGGGCACTATAAATGTGAAGATACCAATCGCCAGAGCGTTCTGTTCTTATGAAAAAACGCATAATGTTAACCAATTCGAAGTATTTCGCCCATAGTTTGCCGGTTCGATTCGATAAAGATACTTTGTGTAATTCATTTAACATGCTTCGAATGTCCAGTAGACATTGAGATGTGCTTATATTTTCAAGTGAGAGCTCACCTCGAAGTACATCTGAGTGCACAGTTTTAAGTCTTTGAGTAAGATCTGCATCTACTTCCACATAATTTGTTAGTAATAAGTTTGCAATCGAAACCTGCGTCAGAAAATGCGCACGGATGGCTCGAGCATATGCCTTCCCGGTCATCATGTGGAGTACTGTATTCTTCGCGTAGATGGTCTCCCATAGCTCTTCCAAACCGCTACCGGCCATAATGGTTCCAACGGCACCAAGAAAATGACATAAGTAAGTGAAAGCCACCAAGACGCACAACCACACACGAGAGGGGGCCGTCTTCTCCTACGGCTATAACTATGTCTATGGCTTTAGTGTAGAGTGGCTGATCGAATGTCACCACACAAGATTTTTTATTTCGTTCTATGCATTGCCTCGCTGCGTTCATGAGGCAAGTGTAAATTGTACTTGGATTTCCTGGGGAAAGATTTACAAAAGGTAGAGGCAACACAGCTGATGTATCGTATTCCTTAGTACTAGCTGTAGTCATAGCATCCATATATCCACTCCAACTAGGACTTGATGTTTCTTGAAGTATGTATCCCAACATCCAGGACAGATCAACCAATCGAGCATCTTTGGCACATTGTGGTTGTGGTAGAGCTGCGCTGATATCCTCCACCTGAAAAATATACGATCCTGCCTTCAAAGGTCGCTGATAACTCATTACCGTCCAGAAGTCTAACGATTCCAAATTGGAGTCTGCAGAAGAATCAATCTTCGGTACAAAACTGCTCGTATGTACGGATCCTGCTGGTGTAATGCATCTGATGCCCCCCATAGAGTGAAAAGTTCCATGTCCATCCAAAGTGTTAATGTTGTGGTCAGTGTTGTCAAACACAAACTGAACGTATCCATTGTTATCTACTGAGGGCGGGGCGTTTATAGCAACTGAATTCTCAAATTTGATAGTCTCCTTGTAAGTTGCACATAACCCAAGTTTTGGCAACACATCTACAAGAACTTTAGAGCTATGACTTCGGTGAAGGTATACGCTTAGGCCGAGCTGCAAAGGTGAGATAAACGAACATGGACGAATGGAAGCAATAGTTATATGTGCTATAGTAACACCTTTTGTTTATTTTATTCTCGTCAACGGGTTTGCGAGTTCGGATCAGAACGTTTATGAAGGCTGTAAGCGTCTCCGTAATTAATTATTCATTTCGAGAAGCAATTTGCTCTACTGTTGGATAACTGTAGTACACTTGAGTACGAATATCCCGACAAATAACTTCGGCTGCCATTTCTATAATCCTCATGCTTTCCTCCCTTTCGTTGGTATCTTTTGCAGTGTACCAATTATCAGTCAGAAGTTTATTGGCTAACCCAGAAAAGCATACAACACTACTCTTCCCTACCTGTTCGGCAATGACAATGTTTTCACCAAAGTGTCTCTGAAGCTTCTTCTTTAACTGCTTCTCCGTGTAGAGCTCGTCTGTCGGACATAAGATTTTCATTATTTCGCAGAGTTGCTGGAGGGAATACTGACATTCATCAGTGCTGTCCAAATACTCACATAATTTTTGAAATACGTGCGATTTATTGGAGTCTTCAGGTCGCCCTGAGTGTGATGTTTGCCCTGGTAAAGAACCTGGACGATTGAAATATGAGTAGCACTGTCTATCGTAGCGGGCTTCTGCAGCGACAAGGTCAATCTCGGTATTAATTCTAACACTTTCCCCCCCATTCATCGGCATGTCTTAATGCCATCGAACGCACCGACTCGATTACATGTAACGTTTCAACAACACTATAAGATGTTTGTCGGTCCGGGTGCCTGATTTCGTCTGTTGTACGAATATCTTTCTCACAAAACAGACATTGCCGTTTGAAGTCGAAGTTTGGAAGAGATGAGCGTGCACTTCTTTTCACAGGTAGTTCACCTTCGTCCGTGGTCCGTACAAGAACACGGCGAGTATACTCTTTCCGACAATTACATGAACTTGAACACTCTCATTGTTACCGATTAGCGCAAGAATGTTGTCCTCTCTTGCATCACTAAATCGACGTAACGTGTCAATACCTCTTTTTACTACCACCGTATCACTACTTTCAGTTCCATTGCATAAAATGCACTGCTGCACGGACTACTTCTCAATTCATATCAGTAAGATAATTCAAATCCACAACAACGAAATTACACAGTCACTTCTTGCCTGAAACAACACCAATGCAAATAAATGTACAACACGTAACGCAATTTCTCTAAACGACGCAACTCTCTTGATATGATAGATTCAATTACGACTGGTTTTAGATTTCTGGCCACATCTTCCTTCAAACATTCTTAAAGACATTACTTCATTGTTTACTTTCTTTTATTTGCTATTTTATTTTCTAAAAAGAACGCCTTAAGCTGGTTCGCTGTTATTGTTATTTAACAAGAGTTTACACTGTGGCGCCATTTACTGACCAAAAGGTAGAGTGTTGCAATAAATTATGGATGCTGATCACTGCTTGGTGCACATAAAATTGACTAGCTCCATTAATTTTAGAGATACAAGAATAACATTGGACTCGTTAAAAAGCTCTTGAAAAGGCGAATAACGATTATTTCGGGACGTTTTCGAATATTCTATCAAAGTCATTCACAGTTAAATGTGACAACAAACATTAAGAATATACTTTCCTTTCAAATCTAGGCGCCCTTTTTAAAGATGGCGGTTGTATATGACGGACACTAGTAATGAATAACATTTGGTAATATATTCTATGGAAAATGAAACAAGAAAAAAGTCTCTATGTTAAAATGTCGAGAAGATACATAGCTTTAAAATTTAAAAGTTAAATTCGGTCGGCGGCCATGTTGACGTCATATCTCGGTTTCCCCAAGCGGGATTTTTTTGGACTTTGAGTATGTTGTTTAGGACAACATTCTGAACATTTTCACCAATTTTCAGCTTGTTATTATAAAATTCCGGGATAGGGCCATATTTGGTCTAATTGCACCGGACTATATTGTAAAGTGGCATGACTGTGATTTGCGTTTTCAGAAGTGGTAAGCAGAATGGATTTGTTTTTCTTTCACATAACATTTGTATTAGATGACAAAAACTTCAATATATGGTTGATAAACTTTGCTAAACTTTATTTTTATATGGGCCACGATACATGATTGAGGCAAACCTGTTTTTCAAAGACCCACCTACCATGTTTGTCTGGCTAAGGACCTGCACCAGAATATGGCGGGATTTTGCTTGTGAGGTAGTGACTCGTATTTATTGCTGAATTTCAAAATAATATATCACTGGAGTATAATATATATTAGAAATAAGAAATATGCTGAGTCGGTAACTCTTCATATCAATTTTTGAGAAATTGAAAAGCATTTGGTACAAAATATAGAGAAATGTGCACAAGTTTGTTATTAAAGAAATATAATTAGACAGAACGCTTAATGAACTTTAATAATAATTTATTTCTTGTTTTCGAGCAAAAATATACTGTAATTGACATGTTTAAATTGCAGAAACAAAAAATATAGCTCTGCTTCAACTTACTTATGCGTTTTCATATGATGATTTAGATTACCTTGGTCATAAAACGACTGGTTACATTTCTTGCATTTGTATGGTTTTAAACCTAAATGTCGTCTTAAATGTGCTTTATACGCGGATCCCCAAGCAAAGCATTTATCACAATGTTGACAGCGATACGGCTTAAAGCCATTGTGAGTCCGAAAATGTAATTTCAAATTATTTTTATGCGCGAAACACTTAAAACAAATCTCACAAGTAAATGGCTTTTCCGAACTATGAGTCTTAAGATGGTAATCTAAATGTTGTTTCTCTAAGAATGATTTCTCACAATACTGACACTTGTAATTCCTAAGATCTAAATGTGATTTGATATGTCTTCGTAGACTGCATGATCGAGAGAATGTTTTCTGACAAATCTCACAGCAAAATTCGTGTTGGTTAATTCCATGAGTTATTAAGTGATATCTTAAAGAACTCCTATCCTTAAACGATTTCGTGCATCTATTACAACTATAAGGTCTTTCAGTGCCATGAGTTCGTAAATGCTGTTTCAATGATCCTTTCGACGCAAAGAATTTTCCACACAACTCACAATGATCATTTTTTCCGCCTAAATGACGAATTTTATGAACATCTAAGCTCTGCTTTGTGCGATACGCTTTGTTGCACTCTCCGCAAATAAAAGGTTCATTAGTTGAATGAGATTTTACATGCGTTGCAAGGTTTCCTCTATCGTAGAAATTTTTCCCGCAAAACTGACATTGGAAATCTTTCTGTCCTTTGTGCCGTCTGAGATGGTCTTTTAGTGAGCCACTTCTTGCAAAGCATTTGTTACAAATTTCACATTTGTGTGGTTTCTCTTTAGTATGTACTCTTAAATGAACTGTGAGCGAATGTTTCTGAGCAAATGCTGCTTCACAAAACTGACACTTGAAATTTTTTTGACCTGTACAAATTTTAATATGGCTTTGAAGATTGCCATTATCAAAAAAGGTTCTCTTACAAAATTCGCAAATATATGGCTTTTCACCTGTGTGTCTGCGTATGTGCGCAACCAACGTTTCCTTTCCAGCGAAACAACTTCCACAGTGATCACACTGGAATGGTTTCTGGCCTGTGTGAGTTCTTATATGTCTTTCTAAGAGCGCTGGAGTAACAAAGGCCTTCCCACACACTGTACACAGTTTCGTTTTCTTTCTGATACGCTTCTTCTTTCCCGTTTCAACAGAACTCTTTTTGATTAAAGTTACGTTGGATAGGAATGAATTCTCCAAAGCTGAAAATCCCGTTGCACATTTTTCGGACAAAAAGAAATTTGGAATTTGCAGTGAGTTTTCGTTCGTAAAGCCTGCGATAAAATCCTCAAAGCAATGCGTCGTCGCATCCTCTTCTTTTAGTTTAACGGCAACAAACTCACCGTCGTCCCTATTTTAAAAGAAATATTTAAGCAATTAAAGCTCATGAACTCAAAACGTTATTATAGCTTTGGATTCAAATAAAAACTCCAATAATTTATTCTAATTCTTTCAATAACCATCATGAAATAGTGTGTAGTTTATGCAACAGAGTAGAAATCGTGTACACCTAAAGTGTATTAGTTCCAAAACTATAAAGAAACCCAATGACATCCATTCTATACGAGAAAGGTTAATTGCTTTTACTTTATTAAAAGATAACCAATAAATACGTAGCATGCACAAAGCAAAACCATAACAACATTACAAGGGAAATCAATAGCATGCACATTCTAAAGAATAACCATACATACTCTACTTCACCATGTTGTACTATCACATACAGTAAGTATTCTTAGATATAATTAGTTTCACAAGCATAAAGTCATAGAATAATAATGTGAAACTTCACTCCCAGACGATAGCTACAAACAAATACACAGAATATAAAAGGAAGTTAGCTTCTTCCTAAAAGAAGTCTTCTATTAGAACGCGCAGATAACCTATATCTTCGCAGCAGTTTAGAAGTATCAATACTATAAAACCCTAAAGATTTTGAATAAGAGTACTGGCAACGATAGTTTTTAAGTAAGAGAGTTTGTCATATGATGACACTGACTGTTCAAAGATGTTGGATATGTTACTTTTCGGTGTTACTGATAAGTCACCGGTAGAAAGTGCCGGATACTACTTTCCTACTTCGGAAATGATACTTAAACTACTATACAGGGAGTAGTATAAAACGGTTTTTTTGAATACAACGAAACTGATACTGCGTTTATTATAAAAATATTACACACAGATTCACTGCACCCGTACACATCGTCATTTGTAAAATATGCACAGAGATGTTCCTGTTTCGAAAATGACACCCGCAGGTGGCCACTGTTTCGATGTTTATACGGCATAATCTGCGTTATAAATCGTCTATGCCACGGTCCAGCATCTGAAAAGAAATATATTCTAATATGGACGTTGTTATTCAGTTTCGTAATGAGACGTGGACATTTTGCAGACACATTCTGTTTAAAGAACCCACATAGGAAGTAATCACAAACTGTTAAATCAGGTAGAGCAAGAAGTGATGCAGTTTTCGAAAAGTCGGCGCAGCGCACCCATCGAAATTCGGGCCAAGCGAGACCCAAATGCCTACGCTGAGTAGCGCCATCAAGCTGAAAAGCAAATGGCTTATTTGAAGGGAAGTGTACACGTTCAGGTGTAATGAAGGTGTTATTCATGTCAGCATAACGTTAAGATGTCATCGTGGTTGCTCGTTCGTGTTCATCGTTTAAAAAGAAAGGACCGATTATTCACATTATGTAGTACGGACACCACATTGTGAGTCTATGTATAACGAACGTTTATTCAGTACACAAAGAACTGAAAAACATTTTTCCTGAATTTAGAAACATTCTTATTCAGATGTTGGAAGGGGAGATAGACGATTTCAATTGCAGATTTTCCGAATGTTAACACTGAAGTTGTTTTCAGCTGCATTACGTAATTTTTTAAACATAAACCTGATTGTACATATATCACAAATTGCAGTGCCTAAGGATGGAATGGAAGTGTTCGTATTCTTTTTAATAAAACGCAGTATTCGTTTCGCTGGATTCAAAAAGCCCGTGAGTGAGAATAGAAATAATCCGAAGGTGTCGTCAGAAGTTCTCACCTTTCCTCATTTCAATTTACACGCTGGTTAATATACACATAATACAAGACGTGCACTTAATAAAAGGCTGTACACAATACGTGGTGCATTTAAAGAACTTTAATTGTAAAACCAAATTATGGATATATCAAATTCACCCAATAAATAATGAAGAGGGAAACACTTATACATGTATAATTAATATAAAAACGCACCGTAAAATACAGCATACCATCTTTCTTAAAATCTAATGCTTTGTCTCGCATAACTGACTTTGAAATGTGGGATACAGATATATCTATTAGTGTAATAACATTTACCATAGTGTTATTTGGCATTTTCATCTCAGAAATACATAGAATGTATCTCTTCTATGAGATGATTTTACTGTTTATCATTCCTGTTTTATTATAGAAATTTAGGAACCACCTTTAGACACGAATAAAAACCATAATGTTGAAGGACACCATGCATTCTAATACAAAATCGAAAATATTGTGTAGAACTCTAAAATCTCGCATATCAGAAATTACTGAGCGGTCGGTTGGTTGCACAGTTTACGGGCTCACCTCCTGTCCATGGAGCATGGTTTTCACGTGGTGCATTGAATAGAGTGCTACAAGTTCGCTTTAGCAAAACATGAAGCTTTGGTCCTTAGAAGCTTACCAGAATGTTACAACATTCAAGAGAAACCAACCACACGTTACTTTAGAATGTGTAACTTTTCTTGTCTAGTAAGACACAATTATAAAACAAGTATAGGCTAATACCAAACAACACTTACCAAACAACTAAGTGTTCAATAATAAACTTATTTTTATGTTAGATTGCTTACATTTTTCGATAATGACATTTCCAAGAAAGATGACATAATGTGTTACTAAATAACGTTAGTAATAAGTATTATCTTAAAAATCCTATAAATTTCTAGATGAAACACAAGCGGTCTATATAAATTAAAAATTGTCATAAGTAACGAACAATTGTATTGATTTCCATCTTAACAAAAAGAACTACGTGAAACTAAGAATTCACAAAACAAAGTATATATTTTATTGACGGGCAAGTTAAATGTAAATGTGGTCTATGAAGATAGTAAACATAAAACTGACAATCCAAAATACGAAAACCAGCCTAATGTGAACAGGAGAACACAAAAAACACAATGCTTTCGTGTATCTAACTTGAAGATAAAATTTATTAGTATTAGCAATATCTAAAATTAATTAGTATCAGCAACAGATTCAACTAGTACAGTTAACTGAGTAATAACATGTCTTCGTTTCTTAATGTTTGTACGGGTGTCTGCTCGGTGTTGCACTCTTTGCACTGGAAGTGTTAGGTAGTACCGAGTTGATGTGACGTAGCAGTGTATATTCGTGCCATCTCGTACAGATCTTGCTCGAACGCGTAGGAGCTTGTTTCCTCCTACTTGCAAGAACCACCATCTATAATCATGATTCTCACACATGCGCTTAGAACGCAGCGCGATTGTCAATTATCTATCTTCATTTTACACTTTTTTCCCAAGCAGGGGCAGAAAGTACTTATACTGGGTTACACTACTTGAACTAGAGCCAGCCATCAGAATAGTTGAGGTTCATGCTGCTCTACCCACTCGAACGAAAAAGTACACAATAGTTAAGTAGTGTAGCCCACTCGAACAAATCTACAATATCGTGCCGAAATCATTTTATAAAAAAACATATTATGAACAACTAAAGTGTACGAGGTACACTTTTGCATCACATAAAGTTTGTAGTGGCACTGCATTTTTTAAGTAATATTCAAAATCACGAGATTGGAACGAATTGTTAACATGCAATACCACAAGGACTATGGAACTAAAATGCGTATTTTTGCAAGTAGGATAAATCAATCTTCTCTCTCTATGTCATTTTCTTGCTCTTGAATAGAGAATATACTTAAGCGAACTGGGTTTCCTATTTGCGTTTTTAAACACTGAATATATTAGAAAATTATAGGAAAAATTAATAAAAGAAACATTTAATATGAACAATCTGATATTTATAATTTTAAAATATGTATTCTCTATAAAAAAATATCTCGAATTAACTCTTGTACACCACATTTTGTTTCAAAGATAACAATCTTCTCCTGAAGAGGGAAGATGCAAAAGCACTACCAGATCAAAAAATTATTTACAATTAATTATGGTTGCGAATTTTCCTTTTACAATATATTTATATATTCAATAGATGTAATAGTGTATGTAAGAAAATTTGCGCTTTCAAAATACTTTCCTTCAAAATTCAAGAATTTTTAAGGTTAAAATTAAGCAAAACCAGATAACCAAACTAACACATGATCAATTTATTTTAACTTACATTGCCTACCTGTTGACTTCAGTGCGGAATCAAAATGCCTCATTTATTCTTTTTCTAAGAAAACATACCTGTTTCTATTCATAGGCATGCTTTCTCATTAAAGTAAAAACTAGGTCTAAAATTAAAGACATTTGATCAAACACGACGTTTTAAAATAACGATAAGACTATTTGATTTCAAACAATTACATATTTTCTTTCAAACACGGCAGATTGTGTAACATCACTGTGATTACACAAATTGAATGAGGAATGAAAGTACTAAAAAAAAATGACCAATTATTCAAGATATTTTCGTTTACATAATGAAAATTAGGTAAAGAACTTGATAATAGTTGCGGAATGGCGGTAAAGTTATAGTAGATTATCGCTGGCGCATATAAGTCAACTATGAATTTAATTCGATCACATGCTAGTACTACAAGACTTTATATTCACGTTATCACTTCTCATCAATATAGCACAAATAAAAATGTAAAATTACCTGAAATTTAGAATATTACTGTCTTCAGTTAGATCATCTGCTGGTATTTCTTCTGTCTTTATATTTTCTATACTTTCTTCATTTTTTTCAAGTTTAATATTCTCAAATACAGTGTCATACTTTTCCCTTGAATGATTGAAGCTTGAGTTCACCAATGATTGATTGCTCAAATGAAATTCCGTCAATGAAGCAATATCCCTTTCATCAGTCTGATAATTCAATATCTCTGTTTCCATCGTTCCTTAGATTTAGTTCCCTTTGGTAACTTGAAGCTGAAGACTAGTAATTCTCTGAAAAATAAGGAAAATATTCGACAAAACAGACTAAGGAAAAACCTTTCAAAATATTTTTATAATTAATAAAAAGTTAAACAAATGAGATGGATCACCCAGTACAAGTGCCCATATTGAATAATCAATGTAGCAATATTTTATTAGGATATTCAGTGTACTGGGTGACTTTGAAACTTCAATCAAATTTTCTCAGGTATGTGTTATTTTCATGTACAGCGAAGTACTGCACATTGGGTTTGCTCAAATGAACCAATGGTTAACAAACCAAGATCAACTTCAAAATATGGCATTAGTAAGCTTATCTCAATTCCGTAAGACCTATGTAGAAAGCGTTCATATTTATTTAGATACATGCATGAAGATATCACTGTCACCTCAGCTTTTAAACGTTTTAGCACCTGAAGTGTGGGTGGTCTTAGTGAGCAATTTATGTCACGCTGAAGTTATCCTCAGAAGAAAAACTACAAGCGAGTAGATCGCGAAATATAACTGGGTAAGAAATATTGTGAAATCTAGACGTGGAACGTGAAAACAGTGGTCACAATATCTGCACTGACACGCGCGTGCATATTCTCTTTCTCATGAAAGATCTATTTGTTTAAGGAAAGACATGAAATTTTAAAAAGCAATTTTTTATTTCATGTACTGTGGCATACTTACTACGCGTACGTCATCATATTTATGGTTGTATTTTTTCGAGGTTCGCATTATACTTAAGGTAAAGCAAGGGAAAGGCACTACACCCTAAAGAGCTTTAAAATATTCTTCGATTACTGAACATAACACTAATGTGTAATTTCTTCCAGATACTAATTCTAATATAAAGTTAAGGGAATTTAGCACGATTTGAAAAATGTTAGTATAATGGTATTAATACACAGGGTCAAAGTAAACATAGTTACACACTTTGGGAGACGAATCCTGTTATCGGAACAAGAAAAAAGTTCATATAAAACTGGGCAACATTCGGCTTCGCTTCCGAGATTTAGTCTTTGGAACTTGGCGCTGAAAATCGACTCCTTAACATGGCAATAACAATGAATATTACGCCATAAATATTAAACGATGCACAAAATAACGTTTTCGGAAGGCGATTTGCATCAATTAAGTGGTTATAGTAGGTTAAAAATTATGCCATCAAGTTTTCAATATTGTTCACAAGTATATCGATTTAAGAAAATGTCACGGCAGTTTGTTGTATGAATGACATCATTTAGTGATGGTGAAGAACATACGTGAAGCATAGAACGCAGGAGGCGGTATTCTGAATGTTATACCAGCTTTAACACGAACACTTGCGCTTCTTCAAAAGAGTATAGCAAACATACACAGTTTGCAACGCTGCGTCCTGTGCTTCACAAATTGACGTAGTGCTATTTAAAAACGTATACCAGGTTACAAGGCTGTAGCCACGGACGGCACAGGAAGGTCGTCTCCACCAAAATAAAAATTGGGATAATACACTAGATACACTAAGTCCTAGGCACTGCGTACAGTATAACTTTGGGTCAGTCCATTTGAAATCGTCCAGCTTGGCTTCTCAACTCCATTCAAAAATCTTACATTAAATATAAATAAATAAATACATATATATATATATATATCCAAACCCGTCTGGTCAGCGTGGGAGCAGTAGACCAACTCCTCCCTTCGGGGAGAGGCCTCATCCACTAGTGGATTGAATATGGCTGTGATTTATTATTTATTATATA
>JAGDQP010008476.1:0-29166 GCA_022664845.1 Lepisma saccharinum
TGTAATGACCTGTTGCAAGACTTCGATCCAAGATCGATGGAGTTATTTTATTGGTTAGAGACTACTAGTCTCGGTCCCTTTGGTCTAGAAGGATGAGCTATCATTAGTACCATATTACTTGTCGTACAGATATGCAGTAACATTGGATATGTCCCACAAGTGAAACATAAGAATTTTTAATGAAAACAAGAATTAAATATGATAACAAAGTTTATAATGGATTGAATATTATTATAATTTCGTCATTCGCCCAAATTTCTCTTGTTTACCGGAAATTCATTATGACAGCGTTTTATTTTATATATATGTATATAAACAAGACAACTGCTATGCCTCCTCGTGAATTAGGATACTAATTTACCTGGCTCCACAAGTATGCGCGTTGGTGGTCGGCACGTGAAACCCGCCGCGATTGTCTATCTCGTTCCAAGAAACGTCTCTGAACGGGCAGCTCGGTCCCGCAAAGCGCCACACACTTTATTCTGGGGTCAACGAATGTCGCTCCAAATTGCCCAAGTCTATAACTTCGAGCACTGTTGGGACGTCCTTGAATATGCTCCAGTTTCTGTTTCTCACTACTAAAATTGTCACAATTCACAATTTTCCACTTATTTCTTCCTTCTACATCAAACACCAAAACAGCAAACGTCTGTCCCTGATCGTTACCTCACAAAAACTCCCTCTTCCCTCGCTTTTTCTCCCGCTTGACCCCCTTTTTCTTCTTTCTTTCAGCCCCTCTTTCCCAAGCCTCTGCAGGAAAGAAGGGTGCTGTCATAAAAATTCTTTTACCGGGAGTCAAGCGGCCACACGTCTCGTCTCAAAAACAGACGGCAGAGTTGCAAACTGCCACAAAGTTTATCCAAATCGTACGAGCTGTTATAACAGTGCAGTGCTATTAGAAACAGGGAGGTATCCAATAAGCACAGTGGTGAAAACGAGGGTTTTAAAATACTGGTTGTATTTACGGGAAATGAATAGTATGAGGGAAATTCAAAGAAAGTGCTTAGATTATCAAATGAAACACAGAAACAATAACAACTGGTTAATGGGAGTTTTTGAATTCTTAAGGGAAATAAATATGGCCGATCTGATAGACAATAGTAAAGGGCAACCAAAAGAAACGTTCAAAATAATAAAGCAAAAAGTAGAACAACTAGCAATTGAAAATTTAAAAGCGGACTGCAGGAAAAAAATCTCTCTAGAAACATTTATTAAACTTAAAACAAATGACGGTACAGAAGCGTATCTAGAGTTGGGGAGGGGGCAAAGAAGGGCCATCGCAATGTTTCGAATGGGTATTTATAGATGGAAAAGCCCGAAGGATGATGAGGGAAATCGTTTGTGTGCCTTATGTGGTGAATTAGAAACGGAAGAACACATTCTAATTGCATGCAAGCAATTGTGTGAAGCGCGCGTGGGGTCGTGGGGTAAATATCAAGAACATGACCGCGGAATAAGCGAAATTTTAAACACAAAAGACAAAAAAGAGATGGTAGCACTAGCCAAATTCCTACAGAATTTCTTCTCCTTACGAGAAGACGTTCTAAAAGACAGAGAAACTAATACATCCTCTAGTCTCCCATAAAATGTTAGATAAATATTGTATAACATGAACTTAGTATTTTTTTTTCTGCTATTGTACGGAGAGCAATTGTTACACATGTAAAGATGTATTATGGGTCATATGACCTTCAGTACAACTCAAAGCCACATTTTAATCATTTTTATATTTGTCAATTAGGGTTCGGAAGTTCCATTCACTAAGAGTATTTCCCATTTCTGCTCAAATAAGAAGTGAACAAAATGGCGGCAGCAAACACTTGATCAGATTTTGCATGCACCGCTACGAGAAGTTTTAGTTTTCGCTTCTGCACATGCGCAGAATGAGAAAACTAAAAATATTCTCAGCGTACGAAAAGTCTCTGGTTTTCCTAGACTTCAATGCAACAACATGAAATGCTAACAAAAAATCCGAAATTTTACTGAAAATTTCCAGCAACATTTACAAAAATTTTAAGAGTGCATCACAAAACGTATTTCTCGTGAAATTCTAGCCCAGAATGACATGTTACATGAGCCCCCACCCTTCCCATTTAAGAAAATCAATCGTGATTCAATATGGTGGCCATGAGGAACATACCCTCCAACATGAGCCTTCTTCTCAGTACCCATTACTGTGTATTTGCCTTGTATTTCTTCAGCAAGTTAAGAGCATACTGATGTTTCTACACTTTTTGATCACTCTCAGCAGACAGAATTTGACTTTTATATCATCAATATCTCCGAAAGTAATTGCACTCGAGTGGCCAAAATTTGCATACGCATATACTTTGACATTCTAATCATGACGGAAGAGAAAAAATATAATTCTTTTGTGTCTCATCAGTATGTTTGCTTGTTAGTGTAAAACAGACCACTTTTATGCACGACGTTTCTCTTACGCATACAAGAAGGAAGGCAGGCTGCAAGTGTTTTCTAAATGTTATGCACATAGCCTACCACATCAGGCGCGAGTAGTTGGGAAAAAAATAAAAGTCTAGTGGGTAGTGTTGCCAGTGCATTTTTAGCATGTGTTAAGGAAACGTCTGAGCAACTGGACTTAAGGATGCCTAGCAACATACGGTTGAAAAATACAAGCATAGTATTTACATAATCAAACGGCTCTTATTCTTTGTCTAGACCACGAACGTCTGTTTTTCAGAGCGTGACAGCAGAAAATAAGGTCACGGTTGCATAAAAGCACCCATTTGCTTGCATTGTTTTTCAGAACGCACTGTTTGTGCTGCCTTTTGGTTGTGTGAGAGAAACGCCGTTCATAAAAAGGGGTCTAAAACAAAAGAAGAATCAGGACCTATCCGAGATATCGAAATAAGCAGAATCTAACTGCAAAAGAAACTAAGAATAATTGTTGTATAATAATGATCTCTGAATTTTGTATTATCTGTTCCTATTTATTTCTGGCGCGAGATTTATGTTACAAAATATTTAGATAATTTTGCATATACAGGATGCCCGAAAAATAATGGTTCAAATTTCAGGAGGTGATTATTTACACCAGAACAAGAAAATAGTTCCTTTGAAGAAATTTAAAATTATGCGTAGTTTCGGTGCTACATGCGCTCAGTCAAGGCGGCATCATCACAAAAAAATAATGACGTCATATTATAGAGATGTTCTCGGGATATCAGCCAAGTGAAATCCGACGATAGAGCCGACGTTTCAAGAACAGACATTGTTCTCATCTTCAGGGCAAGTGTACTGAGACCAGTTCATGTGTACTATATATAGTAACGGTAGGGGGCGGAGCTCAAGAATCCGTGTCTCTGATTGGTTGGCCTATAGCTTGACGCTGGTTGGTTGTTTTCATGTATGCTTTATGACTGGTGTCCAAGTCTGACTAAGTTGAAATCCTGTATCTCTGTTGACATTATTAGGTTCCTGTAGTATGGCGAGAGATTCTTTTATTATCCTATCCCAGTAGTTGGAGCCATTTGAGATTCTTAAGCTTCGCCCCCTACCGTTATTATATATAGTACACATGAACTGGTCTCAGTACACTTGCCCTGAAGATGAGAACAATGTCTGTTCTTGAAACGTCGGCTCTATCGTCGGACTTCACCTTGCTGATATCCCTAGAACATCTCTATAATATTCGCTGCCAGGAAAGCTTCAATTCTTATGACGTCATAGTTCCACACATAATGACGTATAAGCAGTGTCGGGTTAGTAAATTACACTCGAAGTAGTAACCGATACATCTATTTAAGCAACCATTTTGATTGAGGGAGTGCCGCATAGACAGGTTTCGCAACATAAGCATTTCATTGGCAAAGAATTAAATGGCAAGCATAGAAATCCCTTCTAAGCTGTATTTGCCAATCATAAACATAACTTACATACATCTGCTAAAGCAACACCGTTTATGACATTATTGGACGAGGTATTACGTCATTTGTGAAGACGCCTCTAAAATCAATCTTTCTTCTAAGTAACTTCTCTACCTATTTTTAGCTTAGGGCTACATATATTTATTTAATTTTTCAGCTAACTGGACGTTGATAACTCGCTACCTGAAAACTTTGTTTTTAGATGCAAATCGAGAACGTGGATAAATACACACTTGTGATTAAACTTGGTAACAAGGAAACAAGAGTCTTTACAAAGAATGTAAACACAAAATGCTATACACACTCTCACACACACACACACTAGAGACACTAACGATTAGTATACTGGCTCTAGGATTTCAATTCCTCACTGGCCGAATTATTTCACCTCAAGTATCATAGCTTCCTTTAGTTTGGTCTTGATCTTACATAATTACTGTTCATACTATTTTACTTTCTCAATGAATACGCATACAAAGACTATATTTAAACATAAAAAAGAAAAGAATCTGTTATTGGCAATCCATGCAAACTCTGAAGGTCAGATGTCACTGTGCAGGTCAGTATGTCAAAATATTAGTTTTATGTAATATATATGGCACGCGAGTCCAAGGACAATTGGATAATTGTAATCAGAATATTTCTTGTGTCACATGATGGTATATTAATCAAATCATCCCACGCATTTACTTTTATAGTCGGATGATAAGTAATGCTTAACACTTGAATGAAGAAATCGTCCTTCTTTTCTGCCAGAAACAAATAAGGATGTTTACGGCGTAATTAAACTGGATTAATTCAGCATAACAGTAGAAAACAAAACCCGGATATGTGCAGAAATAGTTTGTTTTGTTTTTATTTCATGTTTCAAGATCACCTGTTAAGATATTTTACACTGATAAAAAAAGCAGATATTTTTTATGGGTGCGGAGTTCTGTTCGACATTGGATAGGCTCGCAGGTTCGAATCGTGCTGTCGGCCATGCTAATTAAAACTTTCCACGGCTTACGTCAGCTTCACCAGAGTAACAATGGTATTAGACCGGGACACAACAACTCTAGCTGCTACCATTCTTATCTCTGTCCCGAAAGAGTGCTTGTCGAGAGAGGTCATCTCTCAGAAATAGCATGGACTTAACGCATAGTTGTCAATTTTGCCATATGAGAAATTCTGAAACTCGAGCTTCGGTTATGACGAAAAAAAGAAAGAAACTCTAAACTCTATGAATTTACGATTTGAGATCACTAGCTGCCTTGGAATCGAGGTCTCACGTTTTCGATGCACTGTGGAGACATAAGTGGTTCGGAGCCTACGTTAAATTGTAGATCCCGTCCTTAGAACGTCATCTTCATATGATAGAAGGCAATATCTAACCGTCATCGGTGGACCTTGCCCATGGGCAGAACAACCATCACGATCATGATCAA
Organism: Lepisma saccharinum; assembly: GCA_022664845.1. Lineage (NCBI taxonomy): Eukaryota > Metazoa > Arthropoda > Insecta > Zygentoma > Lepismatidae > Lepisma > Lepisma saccharinum. Next base: position 5,315 of record JAGDQP010008476.1, read on the forward strand.
TTATTAAAATTATGGATTTGAGCTTTGAATTCTCCCTCGCCTTATTCTGGCCTGAGTATCAGATGCCTAAGGACCATAAATACATTTTAAAATAACTGGGTAAACATGATCATAATGATGCAAAGGAAAATGCACAAATTATGGGAATGTAAATATGAAAACATGTAAACATAATCCTAAACACCCACCTTATCGTATCTATGGCTAAGTGTCTTTTATTCAAGGAGTTTATCTGTGGTACGACTCCCCATTAGCGCTCTTTGCACTTTCGAACCCGGAGTACGTTACTTCTTAATTCAAGTATTTCCTTATTGGCATCACGATCCTGGGTAGGCACCAAAATCGGGTGCCCTCTACTAGGAATCGAACTCTATAGTGGACTCACCGAAAACAACACAGGAACTTATATTATTAACTTATAAAATTACACAGGTCTACCCAATTGAGAGAATATGCAGAAAGAGCATGGAGTTGATTCTCCTACGGTAGGAAAACCTTGATAGACATGAAGTTGGTGGACCGTGGACGTGGGTGGTGGCGTTCGAACGGTCATGGTCCCCTGAGCACAGCGGTGATGTCAGAAATCGGGCCCGGGCTCCGAGGCCCCAGAAATAGGGTCCCGAAATTTCGGGCTCAGGTCACTTCTAATCGCCAATTGAAGTTGTTGGCCAACTGCTCCTAACGCCTGACTGTTCCGCAACCCACCAAATCCAACTGCTCCCCGGGGATTGTATAATCAATCAGGATAAATTACATATAATAAAATAAAGAGCATAGAGCCGATTCTTCTACGGTATGGAAACCGTTTTACACATGGAGTTGTTGGACGAGAGTGGTGACATTGGAAAGGTCCAGGTCCCCTGAGCACAGCGGCGATATCAGAAATCGGGTCCGGGTCCCTAAGGCTCAGAAATGGGATCCGGAAGTTTTGGCTCTGATGAAGCCAAGTAGTTAGTCAGTTGGTGAAACTGTTACACGTTTTTAGTTTTCAATTAAAACGTATTGCTTTACTCAGAAATTATTTTATTTTCCCATTTGATAGATATTTATATCTTTCGAATTGCTGGTCTCTTTTTTATATAGTTGAATTAATGGTTATTTCGCGCAATAAGGTATTGAGTTTAAGCCACAGCAAAGATTTGTGACACATCCAAAAACTTCGGGGCCCAGGTCCGATTTATGACATCACCGCTGTGCTTAGGGTGCCCGGACCTTTCCAACGCCACCACCCGGGTCTAACAACCCCATGTTTAATAGGCGAATAGAAGGGACCCGAGCCCGAAACTTCGCGGCCCAGGCCCGATTTCTGACATCACCGCTGTGTTCAGGAGACCGGGACCTTTCCAATGCTACCACTCGCGTCCACCAACTCCATGTTTAAAACGGTTCCCTACCGTAGGAGGATTTTAATGGAATATTCTGCATGCTCTGTACAAACAAGAAAGTTCCGTGCGGCAATGTCGAGGATTCTGTTCACGCTGATTACCGCGAGTCGCAGCTAAGATTTTTCAGTTTTTTTTTTCTCAGCTTCAAGAGGAGAATATTGGGATGATATTTGGGATAGAGATTAACAAGAAGGCCCATTCTCGCCACTCTTTTTTCTATTTTTTCGAAGGGATGACATTCGCCAAACCTGTGGCATACTTTGTTTTTTCAATCAATTCAATTTTATTAACTTCAATATCACTATTAGAGTTCGATTACTTATTTCTTTTTCAGATTCAAAGAGAATTTTTAGAATTTTTAAGACAGATTCAAGGAGAATTCTTGCCTTTGCCGACATGGTAAATAAGTGGAGCCTTGTATTTTCCTAATAACTATCAGAAATACAATATATACAATTACAATACAACACACTAAAATACATATTATTTACGTTGATATAAAATTGAGCTAACCTAAACTTATTGTTACTTTGGATCAAGATTCAAGAAACAGTTCATAAATGATGAAAATGGTCTGACAGAAAACAATAGTGGTAACAATAATACTAACACATGACTCCAGGCTGGACGAGAGGCTATAGCGCTCGCTTTCTGTGTGCGTGGTCACGAGTTCAATTCCCGCCGAGGTCCCTTGAACGGCGGTTCGGAGATCGTTTAGGACGTTCATAACAATTCAGGCAATCGAAAATACTAACACAAGTAAAGAGGGAATGACTTATGAAGTTTATATAGTTTACAATTGCAATAAATTGTGGGAGTTTGTCAGTAGCGTAACTACAATTTCAGGGCCCCTTTCAAGGAACTTTTAGGAAGTTTTCCTAGAGCCCTTCTAGTAGCATCTATCACATGAAATCTCAGCAAATTATTGCTGTATGTAAAACCATGCCCCCAATTATCCAGAACTGTGTTGCCAGATTTCTAAAACGGAGATTTTCTCCAGAATATGTGAACGTTTCCGTTCAAGTATAAAAACTATTTTCCTCTACTTCCTGAAAAATTACCAACTCTTTGAAAGTTTTAAAATCGTATTTCGCAGCGACTTTTCTTGTAGTGTTTGCTGGTTTTGCCATTAACTCATCATTTTTCATCTCTGTATATATCGCCTGTATGGTTCCCTGGACATCTGACCCACCCGCAATGGGGGGGGTCTCGACTCTCGCCGCAACATTGTAGTCATGGATGGTTTTCAAATAGGCCAAAAGTTTACAGACACCTAAACCGGACAACTCAAAATCCTGTTATGAATTTTGACCCGCTATACTACCCATTTGCATACCCCCTCAGTAAGCCACGTTAAAAATGAAACCAAAATCCACCTCTGATTGTAGTTACGTCCCTCAAGTTCGTATAAATTGCGATTACAAAACAACGAAAATAAGGGAATACGTTTGGGAAGACAACGCATCGCTTGACTCAACCGTCCCCGCCCGCGGTCGGCCAGTGACTTTTCCATAAGTTGGCACCTTACGCCTTATTACTGAATAGATGTTAATTTCTTTCCACGAATTTTACGTATATTAATAATAAATTTGGTTCTCCAATACGTCCGACATTCCCTGGTGTTCAAATAGGTGAATTAAATTAGTTTATAATTATAACTTAATGTGTGGCCTAACGTTTCTGGAAAACTACGGACGGTCCAGGATTGTCAGATTGGGCGAAAAGTAGCCAATTGGGCTACCTCTAAGCCGATTTGGCTATCGTTTTTTGGAGTAGGGCGGCTTGCGACTTTTTGAGCTACTAGCATATCTTTTACTTCATGTTGGGTGAAATATTGCTACTTTAAAAAAATTATCGTAAAAATAGCAAAAGCTTTTTTATTTTTATTCTGAAAAACAGTTCTAACGCTGATAGAATTGGACATTTCTTGTGCGCTTGTGGAAAATCAATATGCTTGAAGGGAGAAACGTCCTCGCATGGTAAAATTGCAAAGGAGCAGCGTAAGACGTCCAAGAGAATATGAAGCAGGCATACCTATAGGAAACGAAAAAATTACATGAAACTAATAACCCATTTCTCAGTTTTCGAGCATAAAGATGCTACAGTGCTGCAATTATTTTCAAAAATGCTCGGAAAATGTAATGATAGTGATAAGTGAAAAGTGTTTTTAAAAAATGCAATTTCTAAGTTCTACTCCGAAGATAAAGCACAGTTTTGACGGTGGAGGGTAATGTAAGTAAGATTTTATCTATGGGCCCTACAGGTCACATACAGTAAGGTTGCTTTATACACCAATGTATGCATGCTTTTTTGGTTGCATAGCATATAGAAATATACAGTGTCGATCAATGGTTCCTAAACTTTACAGTCCACGGACCCCTTGCAAAGAAAATAGAATTTAGCGCGACCCCCGCCCCCTTCCCCCTGAGTTTTAGAATAAAACGAACAGAAAATATATTGTTTTTGTTTTTCTAATATAATATCAATGACACCAAACACAGTTTAATGTTAGCAGTGAAGCTGCTTTTGAACAATTAGCTTTGTAATGGTGGGTTTGATGTCTGGTAATTCCAATATTAAGTCACTCTCAACTTCAAGTGTATTTCTTAACTTTGTTTTCAGATACATGAGGTGGGAGAATTCGGTTTCACACAAACAAGTAGCAGGGAACACAGTTAAGCACTTCAAAGCTTTTCTTCAGAATTTAGGATAGTCAAGTCAGTCAGTCATACATAATCAAAAGTTAGCTAGTTGTAATTGTGAAAACTGTAATTTTAATGAACTGTCATTTGAAATTTCTGCCAAGGAATCTTATTGTAGCGTAAGAGAGAAGTTGGTTGTTAGCCCATTAACAAATGGATTCCTTATCTGCATGTCACTTTCATGCGTCACCGGGAAACACTCCCTTAACTGCAAGTGCAGTTGCTCTAAATGTGACTTAATAAAATTGAGGATCTCCTTAGGAACATTTTCTCCTGATATTCGGACGAAATCTACCATGGAAGGAAATTGTTGGAATTTCAAAGTCTAATTTCTGAATCCAAAGCTTCAGTATTTTTTTTTTTTAATCATATCCTCGGTTTTATGTAAACCTGGAAATAGTGGTGCTAGGTCCCTGTAGGCTTAAATAGAGTACATTCAGATGGTTGAAGATATCAGCAAGGTATGATAGCTTCAAGATCAGTTAAGGTCATGGAACCTGTCTTTAAGGTCGAAGTTGGAGCTTGACTTCACCCCTCAGTTCAACTAATCGATCAATACCTTTACTCGGAAAAGCCATCTTACTTGGTGCATTAACAATTACTTGTGGCTAATCCCCATTTCTTCACAGATTATACCAAATAACCGAGAATTCAAAAGGTGATTTAGTAAAATTCACAACACGAATTACCTCATCAAGGCAACTCTTGAGTTCTGGTAGCATCTCCTTTGCTGCTAATGCCTCTCTCTGTGAATACAGCAATGAACCCACACTCCAAATTATGCCATAGTTTTTATCATAGTAACCAGTCTACGTTTTCGTTCACACATAGATCTTGTTCCACCACTGCTAACATCCATGCATTTATTCCAATCAATACCATTGTCAACCAAACCATGAATTTGTTCACAATTTGAAACAATTATGAACCTGTTCACAATGTGATGTAGTATGTGATGATAGATAGTTGCAAAAAAATACTAATGCTTTCATCTAACTGTATAGCAAAAAATGTACAATTTTTAATTCTGTTTACCAGTGTCTTCCTAATACTTTCGTCCATTTCACCTATCCTTCTTCCTGCATTATTTCATAATGTTACTGAACTTAAAGCTTTCTCGTCCAGAACTGCCGAAGCCAGGATTCAACTAGAATGTTCAGTTTTTTTGGGGGGGTGGGTGGGTGGGTGGGTGTAAAGTTAAAATTGGAAGGGCGCAAGTGGAGTTTTGCACAGTTTCTATTGATTTTTGACCGTAAAAAAATCTAAAGTTGTGGGGCACGGTCCACCCCAGGGAGGGTCTGGCGGAATCACTGGCCGGGGCTATCAGTAGAGTAGTGGGTTTTATTAATTCCTTGCAAATAGTCTGTGGCTCCCCATTTCAGCGATGAGTATACACACTTCTTATGAAGCACAAACAAAGTTTTCATTACTGCCACCACTGACAGTAGGTATATACTTGGTATTATTCTTCTCTACGCAATAGCTCATCAGCTTTCATTTGTTTTGTTTTTTAATCGTAGCCTTTTTCACATAATCTTGGGGTTTTGTCTGCATACCGGTATGTCGAGAGTTTTGGTGGTTTCATGCGTTCATTGGATAGAACATGGTAATAAATAAAGTACGCCGGATTTAATACTTAATTTAGAATGGAAATAGAATATAGATAAATAAAAATAAAAAGGGAAATAAATAAAATCAGCATATAGTCGTCGGAACTACAATACCCCCTATGTGGCAAACTATGAATTTTTCAGGAAGGCCAAAAAACAGGTTTCAGGAGTACAGTCTGGAATACAATTTAGGTACTGAAAAGACGCTATATCTAAAAGTAGAAGTTATTTCCACATGAATTTTTTCTACTGTATGCACGGTACACAGAACTATAAACTGGAAGAAAAAATGAAAAGTTAAAAAATAGCACATAGGTATTGCAGTTCCGACGGCGATATTCTGTTTTTTTTTCTTCTTAAAAGTATCTGCGGACAACCTGAAACATTTCCACGAACCCCAACTTGGGAACCTCTGATGTAGATACATTTTACCTATCAATTATCGTATTATCGGACGACCTACTAAAAGAAATATTAGATTAATATATAGATTATTTGCAAAATACGTAAAATAAAATTTTGCCTACACAGCAAAAAAATGGCTGTGGTAATTCAACACTTTTCGCTGTCCCAGGGTGACCACCACTTTTTTGGTGTTAACACAACAAACGGTGTTGATTTCGGTGACTAAACATAATGAATATGTTGTCAATGCTGATTCAACACAATAGCACTATCACAGTGTGCTACTCCGAACTTTGAAAAAAAAGAGAGAGAGAGACGAAAAAAATACATATGCGTCAATACTTACTACAGAAATTATTATATTTGTTGGCACAATGCACTACAGTACGTTCAAATATATAGAACCACCTAAAAGACTCGAAATGATATACATGCTGTCATAATTATTTTGCAATGTTTCTGTTATCACTGTTCACAGAGTTTCTAGATACTGAGAACGAATATTATTTTCATTGGCTTTCTGGGGTAAATCTCGAAATTCTGTGTTAGTAAACGTCAAAATCGTCTAATGTTGTTAAACATAAGTTTATCAAAAGTGTCATTATACATGTTGGCAAAATATGTGCAATTATTTTTCTTTTCAAGCGCATAGCAGCAAAAGTTTGAAACAACACTGGAATATATACGTACAGATGCTTATCAGAATAATGGAAACACCTGAACGAAAGTGCAACTTACGAGATTAATATGGTGTCGAGCCACCTTTCGCCTTCAGAACAGCCTTGATGCGACGTGGGATGGAGGCATAGAGGTCGTGAATGGTAGCAAGTGGAATATTACACCATTCCTCGTGCACGGCATCGGCCAGTTCTGTGAGAGAGGATGGAGGTGGAAATCGTCGCCGGAGTCGTGTTTCCAAGATGGACCACAGATGTTCAATTATGTTGAGATCTGGGGATTGGGCGGGCCAGGGGAGGTGTTGAACTTCATCCCGATGTTCCTCAAACCACGCTGCAACAACTCCAGCTGTGTGAATGGGTGCATTATCATCCTGGAATATGGCGTCATTGTCCGGGAACAACATCCGGACCATAGGATGCAAGTGGTCTCCTAAAATTGCGACATAATCGTTGGCAGTGATGCGTCCGCGAAGTGTGACCACAGGACCCAATGAAAACCATGATATTGCGGCCCACAGCATCACCGTGCCGCCGCCATGTTTCACAGTTGGACGGAGACACTGCAGATCATACTCTTCTTTGGGCGTTCTCCACACATAAACACGGCCCGTGGTTTGGAATAGGGTGAATGGTGACTCATCCGACCATACCACACGTTTCCAGTCGTCAACGGTCCAAGTTGCATGGTCGCGGCACCATTTGCGGCGTGCTAAAGCGTTCTGGTCCCTGATGAGAGGTTTGGCCCGTGCAACACGACCCCGTAAGTTCATGTCATGTAATTCGCGGCGGACTGTGATTGTCGAAACAGGTTTGGGGAGGTGCTGATTGAGTTCCTCCGTCACTTGCGCCGCAGTGGCACGACGGTTCCGCGTGACAATGCGCTTTAATACCCGGCGTGCCCTGTCACTGATGCTTTTCTTCCGCCCACTGTTCCGGTTCCCCGATGTGGTTTTCCCGTGTGTTGTGTAGGCCGTCATCACCTTCGACACTGTCCCTGGCGACACACCTAACACACTAGCCACTGCCGTCACACTCACTCCACATAACCGCGCACCAACAATTTGCCCTCTTTGAAACTCTGAGAGGTCTCCCATTTTACACTACCTCCGTCTGCTGCAGCCACTGCACACTCCTGTTCCACGACGCCTGACGTAGTATGGAGACCGACCTAACACACCACCACCAGCAGTCCGGCGCTGCGGTCGCCACGACACCACTGCCAACCCATACATCTGACGTGTTGCCAACTACAGGTGTTTCCATTATTCTGATAAGCATCTGTATATATAATCGGTAGCGCGCTCAACTTCAGTGCGTGCGGGCCCGAGTTCGATTCCCGGTGGGGGCTCAAAAATTTCGGTGTTGACCCAGCATCGTGAGGAAAATTGGGGAGCTGCTGTGAATAAAAGACAGTAGCGATCACAGTGAGAGCTTCTGCTCTCCTCTCCCAACCCGTCTGGTCAGCGTGGGAGCAGTAGACCAACACCTCCCTTCGGGGAGAGGCCTCATCCACTAGTGGATTGAATATGGCTGTGATTTATATATACAGGTGTATATATCAACAGTCAAGGAAATAGCAAGCACCAGAAAGAAAAAAGAGAGCACATAGAATTAAATAAAACCGTAAGGAAGAAAATAAGAGAGGATGTACGAAGATATAAAGGAAATCTTGTTAGAAATACAATCGAGAAAAACAAGAGCCTGAAGAATGTCAAGCAGCAGCTCATGATAGGGAAAAAGCAAATAATTGCAGTTAATTGACCAGACGGGACAGTAAAACACGAAATAAGGAAGAAATTATAAACATATTTGAAATTTTCTAAAAAGAATTGTACTATTCCGAGGAAGAACTAGGAAACGAAGACTCAGAAGAAAATGATGTAGAAGTTCCAGACGTAATGAAAGAAGAAGTAGATAAAGTACTTCAAGGGATGAAGAACGGAAAGTTGCCAGAAGTCGCACTGTCCCTCCTGGTTATTCCTAGCACGAATCTCTTCATTGCTCTTTGTGTGACTCTCAATCTTTGGGTCATTTTCGCATTCAATATCCAAGTTGGATAGCCGTACATCATCACAGGTAGACTAAGACTTATTGATTATAAACTTTGCGCTTCAGACACATTGGTAGTTTGCTTTTGAAAATAAAGTGTAGTCTTTCAAACAAACTCCACGCCATTTTACATCTTCTATTTATTTCATCAGTCAACTTGGCATTCGATGTTTTGATCTGGCCTAGGTAAATATACTCACCAACTATGCCTATTGTCTCTCCGCCAGACTTTATTTCTGTTTTTGCAGCATATTGATTGTATATGACCTTTGTTTTACTTAAATTCATTTTAAGGCCTATTTTCGAACTCTCATTATTCAGTTCTTCCATTCTGGTTTGTAGTTCTTCCGCATTTGAAGCAAACAGGACTATATCATCAGCGAACCGTAGGTGATGAAGATATTTGCCATTAATTTTAATTCCAACTTTATAACAGTTTAAATTTTGGAACACTCTCTCCAGGACCGTACAAAACAGTTTTGGAGAAATTGAATCTCCTTGCCTTACCTCCTTTCCAACTTTACATTTTTTACTTACTTGATGTAGTCTAATAACAGATGTGGCAGTCGAATAAATGTTTCACAGTAGCTTGATGTACGCATTTCCGATACCTTGATGTTCAAGTGATTTAAGTACTGCTACCAAGGAGACCGAATCGAAAGCTTTTTCGAAATCTATGAATCCCAAACATAGTGGAAGTTCATATTCATTAGTCCTTTCCATAACTTCATTCAATATTTGTATGTTTTCCATTGTGCTAAATCCACGACGAAATCCGGCTTGTTCCCTCCCCTGGTTAAAATCCAAGTCCCGTTCAATACGATTCAAAATAACTTTGGTGAACATTTTGTATAGAATTGAAGGTAAACTTGGTCTGTAGTTTTCTACGCGTTCTTTGTCCCCTTTCTTGTACAACAAAATGATAACGGCATTGTTCCAACTTGAGGGTATTTCTCTCTTCCTCAGGCACATCGAGAATAATTTCGAAAGTTCTTCTTTCATCTTTTGACCTCCCCCTTCATCTCTGCTGTGAGTCCATCTTCTCGTGACGACTTTCCGTTCTTCATCCCTCGAAGTACTTTATCCACTTCTTTCATTAGATTTGGGACCTCTACATGATTTTATTCTGAGTCTTGATTTCCTAATTCTTCCTCGGAGTAGTAGAATTCTTTGTAGAAATTTTCAAATATGTTTATAATTTCTTCCTTATTTCGTGCTACGCTTCCGTCTGGTCTCTTAACTGCAATTATTTGCTTTATCCCTATCATGAGCTGCTGTTTGGTTTTCTTCAGGCTCTTGTTCTCCTCGATTGTATTTCTAACAAGATTTTCGTTATATCTTCGTACATCCTCTCTTATTTTCTTCCTTACTGTTTTATTTAGTTCTATGTATTCAATCCTCTTTATATAAGTTTCCTCTTCTTTCATTTCCCTTCTTATCTTCATCAAGAGTTTAGTTTCTTCTGAGATTTTGCTCTCTCTTTTCTTTCTGGTGCCTGCTATTTCCTTTTCTGTCTCTCTTATTATCTCGGTCAGTATTTTATTTCTGCTATTGATGTCTTCTTCATCCTCTAACTCTTCCAAGGCGTCTGTTGCTTGGTGCGATTGATGTTACGATTGATGCCATCTGTTGCTTAGTTCTATCTCGAATGTCTTTCTGCTTTTCCCTAGATTTTTCAGATCTAAAACTGACTGTTTTCCTGTGATAAGCTTCTTTCTCTCAAGTCTAGTATTTAGTTTCAGCTTACATCTCACCATCCTATGATCACTCGAGGCTTTGAAACTATATATATAAATATATCATTGACGGAAATATTTACAAACTAACCCCTGACTTTAAAATTCTTGGCAGCATGAAGGAAAATATTTAAATATATATATTTCTATCATTTTTCAGCAAAGAAACTTTCTAAAATAACGAAAATGTTTTTAAAATGTATTGATAACATTTCATGCTTTGTGGGTACACCTAAATGACCTCTATCTAAATGCGATACTGGACTGACTGCTCCCATTGAAAATTTCAAGATTATATGAAGTCAGGGGGCGGAGAGGACATTTAATCTCGTTTGTCCACTTCCAGTCTAAACCAATATGGACCAATTTTTCGGTTCTAACTCAATTTTTACGGTTGATATCGCTGTGGGGCCCCGTTCCCTTATGTCTTAATTCTTGCATAAAACGTGAATATTATTGGCAGTATTTTCTGTTATATGCAGAGTAGGGTATACTATTATATGAATTACTCAGGAATTAAGATTTAAATCAATAAATGGGCCGCATAGCAATAAGAAGTGTATAAAACTGAGTTAGAACTGAAAATTTGATCCACATTGGATTAGACTGGAAGTGGACAAACGAGTTTAAGTATTTGCTCTGGTGTCTATCTTTTGACACTAAGCAATCACTCCTGTCGTGTGGGTCGATTTTATTAATTTTGTATTTTATTTGTTTAAGAAAATAAGAAAAGGTAATATATGGTTTATAGTTGGTTCGATTCGCCTAGTCTTTTGTGCACATAATTCTAGGTTCTAGGTAATTCATATAATAGTATACCCCGCTCTACATATAATAGAAAATACTGAAAATATTATTTATTGTTTGCAAGAATTAAGACATAAATAAAAAACGGGTTGCACAGTGATATCAAGCGCTTTTCTTTTCAGTCATGCATAAACAAAATTAATTTTTACTTTTTAGTACGAATTGTTTAAGAAAAGTATATGTTTAAAAAGTTTTTTTTTTTTTCCAAGAACACTCGTATTACCACAAAGCTAAAAATTTCCAATTCAAATTACGCTTAAAAGTGTTTACAAATATTGGTAGTTCTTTGCTGTGGTTAGCAACAACCGTATGTTTCCCTTTTTTAGCAATAAGAAATATATTGCTAGCAGAAATAACCACATGTAAAAATAGCATATAGTTAACCAGTGACATGAAGCACATATATTCCCTGTAATTCAGTTATATAAAAAAAAAACTCTTAGTGGTTCTCAACCTATAGACCTCGTTCAGCATCCGGGTCTCATATTAATAAAGAATTTACCTGTAACTGTAATAGATTTAGGTTTCATCTACACATAAAAAGCCAATGAGGACACTGTGATTAAAATGAGATATTAGAAGTTTATTGGAACTAAATTCAGTCTTTTTTTTTCTTTTCAATTTTCATATAGAATAAAAACAAAATATTATCTGCAAGGAGGGAGGTTCTTTGAAAATTCAACTTACTTAAGATAATCTTCCTTTGAAACACAAAAATGAATATCACAAAATTAGCTTCAATAATATAAAAGGAAAACTCACTTTTAGTGAAACAGAACAAAAGTGGGCACTTCACCCTCAATAATATATCCAGAACTCACACAAAAGAAAGAAGGATAAAACCCAAATCTTTCCAGAAGGTAACTATGTTAAATAAAGTAGATTATACTTCATACAAGAGTCCGGTCATTCAACGGATTACCGTTCCCTTACCACTCTTATATTAGCTTCACAGAAACTCTTCCCAGATTTAATTCGTAGAAATACCATCATCTTTCCTTTTTCATAATCCAACTTATAGGAAATGTTTAGCCTGGATTCCATTATTTAGACAGTAACAGATTGATAGCGGATGAATAAATCTCACATTTTCATTGACACAATTCATGAGCGGAATTTATCCTCCATTTTAACACACAGTCAAAATCACCATTTCTCCTCTGGTCAGTAGACATACAATTCACCACAGAATTAGCTATCACAATTACCCCAGATATTAAGGGCTTTATATTCTTCCAATTTAACAGAAATTTCCACTTCACCATACAACACGAAGTTTGATATATAACATCACACAAACGTTCTTTCGTTCTTTAGCCATTATATAGACAATGCGTAACATCAATCACGAACATTTTTCAAACGTAATTCTTTTTGTCACTATATCACGAATAACTTCTGTATAGAACTATTTACTACTACTAGAACATTTTTCATACTTAGCAATCTCTGTAACAATTCAATAAATCGAATTATTCTCACTTCCACAATTCAGCGAGCAAATTTTTTGTACGTGGTCCTCTCTGTCGTAATTCCAAGCTTTCCGAGAGCTAATTTAAGACATGGTCCTCTCTGTCGAAATTACAAGCTCTCTCTCTCTACCCAAGCTCACGATCCCTCAACCCGCGCTACAGCCACGTGGATTTCACCAAGGTTAGCCAATCACGTATTAGGACTTGGCAATCAGTCCAAAAGGAAACTGAGCTCAAGAAAGATATGTACAACTATGAGAAAGTCAGCCATTTTGTGTCTAGCAAAAATTCAAAAAGTCAGCCATTTTGTGTCTAACAAAAATTTTGAAAGGGGGTTCCATACTACACCATTCATCTTGACTATCAATAAGTCGTCAACGGTAGTCACAAGCAAATGATTTGAAGTGTCTGTTTTGACCAGATTTTCACAAACTACGTTTGTGCTTCGCAGAATGAGTATCTCAGTAACCTAAGTAAGATAGATTATAAAAGCATTCCGTCTTTCAGTCTTTCAATTAAATGCATTTCAAAAAATTACCTTTAATAGGTGACAAAAATTCATTTTCAGATTTGAGAAAAGGTAGTCGCCAAATGTGACGACTGAATAAAGATGCTTAGTTGCCAACACTGAGTTTAGTCTCGCAAAATGCGACTGGCGACAGGTAAATTTCGAACACTACCTGAAAGCCATTGCACCTCTGCCGAAACCAATTGCTAGCTAGATACGTACCTTGCGGTGCCAGAGTCACATGCTCCGCCAGACACACTCGAAGGTTTCGTCTCCGCACCAAGTTAGTTTGTTTAACTTACATAGAACCATATGGACAATTTAAAACTACAACATTGCATAATTGGAAGGTCGTGGGTTCAATACCAGGGGACGCACATCCCGATAGTTTTTCCATAGGTTTCCTCAGTCCCACCAGGATAATGCCCCGATGGTACATACAAACTAAGATCTGTTCGACTACCTTGGAACACCCTCTTCTGCACCCTATCTCGACTTGAGTCTAAGATGCCGAAAGTCCATAAATAACTTTAAATTCATCATTGTCCAATTAGGTTTGTGAATATTCTGAAGGAAATACTGATTAAATACATTGTAGGATTTCACTGAAAGTCCTACAATGCAAGTCCATTTTCTGTTTCACAACTAAACCCAATTTCTGGACATCCATTGGACGTCCACAATGTCCGCCTTAGGAACATCCATATTATGGTCATCCACTAGACGTCCACACTCTCCTACACAATATTATGGACATCCATTTAACGTCCATACTCTTCTACGCATGGACATCCGCAATGTACTTCACACGGACATCCATTTTCAGCACGTCCACTGGACTTCCATAATATGAGCACCAATATTATGTGATAGAAGACGAAATTAATTAGGATTCTGTGAATTCTGAACAGAGGGAAAATGCCAAACTATTATTCGTCTTGTTTAGTTACTACACTAACAGTATAGGACGTCCGTTGGAGTCCAGAAATTCAGCTATGTGGCAACCTCGCAACAGCATGAGTGACCACTGCGATGAGTTTATTAGTGCAGTTTTAGAGTACTAATCTTTGTGAAGAAAATACTGTTTAGTAAATATATCTGAAACATATGTGAATAAAAGTAATTAGAACTATTCTTTTGTTATTATTGGCCATAAACTAAATTATAATACAGCGATGTTGCTACGTCCGTAATCATTAGCGATGAAGTTTTGCTTATTCGCACTTGAAACGTTAAATACTGTTTTTGAAACTTTTAACAACATGGTTTTCATATGTATCGAATCTAACAAAATAGTAGTCAATAGAAAATTAGCTCATAGATGCATGAAACACTGTAACTGAAACTAAAATCAGTTTTTTTCTTTGCTTTTATTTCAGTAAGAGTTGAGCTTGAAGCTTGTTTACCTGATGTCTCTCGTGGCCATGCACCCGATCCAGGTGGTCGAGCAGTCTAGACATGGTAATCTGTCGACTCAAGGATCGTGGGTTCGAATCCCACCTCCGGCATAGATGTTTTAACATACAACAGCATACACAGTTTAGAAACAGTTGAGAACATTACATACTAAAGCCGATTAGGCCAAAATTTAAATAAAAAATGCGCGCTGCGTCACGTGACTTTTCGTCCATAAAGTTGGCGACGCGAGTTCGAATACCGAAGTGTGCTATTCATTTCTCACAAAGCTCCGTCATCTATGTTCGTATTGCATGGACGTATTAATTTGATTCCGGTCAAATGCAAAGAAATCTGACAACGATTATCATTTTTTTAATAAGGGTTAACCATTTCAAGGTTTAGTCTAATAACTTATAAGTATATGAATCGTTCTAATAGTCATGTCAAAATGTTTAGAAAGGAGCAGATTAATAGAGGTCACATTCGCTAACGTCAAACTTGAGGTCAGTGACTCTCTACCTGCTTTACTGTAATCGCTTGCAAGAATTCTCAAAATGCAGAAGGCTAACCAAATGAAAAGGGCCTGCCAATTTTAAACACCAAATTAGAAACGACTAGATAAATCGAGATCTCTCAACCCAAATTTGAAGTCAGTTTCTCTGTATCTGTTTTCGTTTAGGTGCTCCTCCTCCATTACAGATGGAGGAATCAAAATTAAGAGGTCCAATATTTTAAGGTAGCTAACAGGCAGAACATACCAGGTGGACAGGAGAAATTAACGGAGCTTTCTTGTTCTCGCTCTATCTAAATCCACATTGTTCTCACCTAAGGAATATCACTGGTTTCTTGAGTTTTGGCAAATTTTACTATTTTAGAATTGCATTTCTTTAAGTAAACTTTTTATCGGGCCGCATTGAATGGACAAAGAAGCAATTTCATAGTAGCAGAATAGTGGTTCCAAAATACGAGCTGTACTAATTGCATTCCTCCTACTTTCTAAAGTAAGTTGGAGTTTTATAAATGAGGTTGGTGTATACTATTTCCCCCAAATGCATCTAATCAAATGAATAAAATGTTTTACGATTTGGAAAGTAAATTATATTGGCGTAGGTGGAAAGCGAACCTATGATTCTTACAGTGTAGAAAGTGCACCTAGTTGATCAAGCTAATAACCACGCCAACAATCTAACGATTCAGCAAATCAGTTTATTCTTATTGCTTGTTTGCTTACACACTCATTTCACTTATTTGTGTTTTCCTCTTTTTTCTGAATATGATTGTATACCATTCTATTACGATTGATTAAAACATTCACATAGTTGAAATTAACAGAAATTAGTGACATTTATTTACAAAATAGTTTTGTAAACATTTTATGTAGCTTTCAAAAGAGGTTGAAAATGAGGGATGAAAAATGTCGTGGTGTGTGTGTGTATTGTGTAGTGTATAATGTTTTCGCCTCCTCATATTATAACCACAGCACGGGATTTTCGAAACAGCGAATATTTCAATATAGATCCTGTCTGACCCCTACATTCGATGTCCAAAAAGATTATATAGTCACGGTAAGAGTATTACGGGAAAAGCATCTAGTTGTTTCTTTTCTTTTCTTCTTCTTAAAATAGCTCATAGATATGTAACCCATAGATTGAACCTGTCAATTGCAGTTCCTTAGACATATCACGGCTTAGACATAGCTGAGTGCCTTATCCTTAAATAAAAGGTAAATAAAAAAAGCACTAAATGTTATGTTCCCGAAATACGTGTTTGGGTGACTTTACGCCAAGTGACTTGCGAGGGACTTTAGACCCCACAGCACCTGTTTGGCCATTAAATAAAAGTTAAATAACTGAATAAGTAATCACAGAGAGTACGCAATAAATATAGGCTCTACACAATAGAAAGGGAGGTATATTCCCAATATCTGCCAGCATTATTCATGCCTGGATAATTTCAATACAATGGGGTATATACATTTTATATGCCAATGTCCGCCTTGGGAAGAGTTCAGGAATATTGTTAACTTTCCAATTGCATTTTAACTTTCTGCTACTACTATACTTTTTATCCTTATAGCGTTAAAATACAAGATTTTGCAGTATAACGTGCACCTTTCCATAACCCTTAACTACTATCCTTATTTTTGGACCACGTAACTACTATCGTAGGGTCATTACTGACCCCAATTTTGAAATGCGTATATATAAAAAGATAATAGGTGGAAACATGTTTTTAATATTTTTTATTCAAATAGAGGTCATTATAAACAGAATTCGTAATTTACTTGACAATTGTCAAAATACAGATGTTTTAATACAAGGAAAATGAAAATGTAATGTTTTCAAGGTGGTCAAAAATCATACTTTCAAACAAACATTTTGTTATATAGATGAGAATATTATTTTAATAGCTATTTTGTTTTTAAGCTCGTGAGTACTAGTAGCATCAGTATTACTATAAT
Organism: Lepisma saccharinum; assembly: GCA_022664845.1. Taxonomy (NCBI): domain Eukaryota; kingdom Metazoa; phylum Arthropoda; class Insecta; order Zygentoma; family Lepismatidae; genus Lepisma; species Lepisma saccharinum. Next base: position 22,528 of record JAGDQP010008476.1, read on the forward strand.
GTATCTTGTGTGCTGTAGTTCTTTTTCTCCCGTAAGATCAACAATAGGAAAAATAACTTACGTGACCACTATCGTGGGGTCAAAATTGACCCCATACCTCCCCCACGAGTACACGCATTTTACAGAACACGTGCGGCACTAACAAGAACTCAGAGCGTAATGAGAACACGCAAGAACGAGAAGTTCAACAACGGCCGCCTCTGGTATGTAGCATTGAAATTATGATCGCTGGGGTCAAATATGACCCCAGGATAGTAGTTAAGGGTTAATGTTCATGGCTATTTTTATTCTATGGGAATATATTAGAAATATTCCCTGTTTTTTTTTTCTTCATGATACCAAGCATTGTACTCCTGGGGAAAGTCCCGGCATATTTCAAATTACCCAGGAATAGTCCCGGAATATTAGGAATTAAAATGCAATAATCCTGGAATATACTTATTGCGAGGAACTCATTTTAAACACATGCAGAGAATGAGAAACAAAGTAGTTTAAAAACAGGTAAATATTCATATCAAAGAACTTTTAAATTTTGCTCTGGGAAATACATTTTAAGAGAAAAATAAATCCCAGAAAAATAATTTTTCAAATGTTGAAAACTATTTATGCAACTTCATACTTTGTTACGTATATTTTCTTCGTATTTCTGGAGGAAAGTAGAGAACTATTCTTAAAACGCAATCACGAATAAGGCGCAGAATGTTTTTGTGATTACAGTTATGCCAGTTGCAAAGCAATTGTGCTGCTTCAGAGCCTTTGTGTATAGCTAGACTGGTAGTCGTATAGGCGTGTAAGCAAAAGGTATGCTTTTTATATGTTATATATACTTCTTTATGAGTATTTTAGGAAAATTTAATATTGATACGTCTATGTAACACCGACATAGATGACGGAGATATGTAGAAAAAGTATAATGTAGTTAAAAAACTGGCCTCTGTGGGTAGGGTTCGAACCAACTTCATCAGCTTTATGAGCAAAAGGAAAGGAAAAGAGAATGAACATGACGCACATCCATAGCCACGAATGATTATGGTTGAAAAGGCTTCGAGATAAACTCTTATCCAAATGTAAACAAAGTAAAAATTATATAAAGCACCCTTTTGTTTATTTTTCAGTATTTCATGTATCTATGATCTAATCTTTTATTTAATGCTATTTTCTTCGATTCTATACATATGACAACCATACCCTACAATTTGGTAAAAAATTAAAAAAATGAATTTAACGTCCCAAGTGAGAATAAGCAACACTTCATCGCTACTGATTACGAACGTGTTGATATCGCTGTATTAAATTTATTTTATAATCAGTAATAGTGAAACAATAACTTTCTTCAATTTATTTAGCCACAGAAGTTGTTTGTCAGTAGAGGCTAGTAGCTTTTCTTAAAATTTATTTATTGCTTTTAGGTATCTTAGGCTCAAACCGGAGAAGTTAGTAGCTGTAGAAGTTGGTGCAACAAGTAAATCAATATTTAAAAATAGGAGAGTGGATACTCTTGTTTTACTACGTTGCCACATAATTCATATCAGAACTTAGATTTTTAGAGACCAACAACAGGGTTTTATAAAGATTATAACAAATAAGTAGATTACGATAAAAAAAAATGAGTCTATTTTGTAGATGAATTTATCTGTTGATGAATGGCTTATTCCTAACACGTTTCTTACAGTGGAAAACATTTAATTTTATAATTTAAGCTTTTGAAAGAGACCGGTCATTTTATGATTGACTGAGTGTACATATCATATCCATATGGATACACTTCGTAGGTCCGCTAGGATATTCAATGGACGTGCGTATCATGTCCATGTGGATAGACATTGTAGGATCGCTTGGATGTCCATTGGACATACGTATCATATCCATGTAGGTGGACATTGTAGGTACACTCGGATGTCCATTGGACGTTCATATCATGTCAATTTGGATGAACTTTGTAGGTCCGCTAAGACGTTCAATGGACGTACATATCATGTCTATATGAATGGACATTGTAGGTACGCAGGGATGTAGGTCCGCAGGACTACATATGGACGTCCACTGAATATTCATTGGATGTCCGTGTGCTTGAAACGTATTAAATCAAAGTAGTTATTTACTGAATGTACAGGTGAACAATAAATGTGATGTGCTTTGTGGTTGCACGACACCAATACAAATGCATTATGTATTATTTATTAGTGGGGTTAAGTTTAATATCGCTCGTGCATGTTCTCTTAGGTTCGACTAGTTTTAGTATTGTAAATACCTGAAGTGGACCTCGTCACTGTACTTTACTAATGAACATCATAGATATCGACTGGACGTCCACAATCTCTTAAGTCCTACACATGGACATCCATTTTCTGGACATCCACAATGTCCTTCACATGGACATTCATTTGTGAACATCCACTGGACGTCCACAATGTCCTTCACACGGATATCCATTTGCTGGATATCCACTGGACGTTCACAATGTTCATCTTCGGGACATCCAATTTGTGAACATGTTATGTACATCCACTGGACGTCCACTTAGTTCTCTGTTGAGACTTTCATTTTCTGTACATCCAATGGACATCCATGTCATGTCCACTATGTCCATGGACAAAAAAAATGGACGCACTAGGGCATGATATGGATGTCCTGTGCTGTTAGGGATATTAATGAAAGTAAGTAATTATATAATATTAAAGTTAGAGGTTAACTTAACTACAGAATTCAAGTGTAGTTACAATATTGTTTATATATCTTTCATTGCAGCAAACTGTTTACAGGAATTGATTTGAATTATATACAGGGTGATTCTATCGCTAGAGGCATCGAACAATTGTCTTTTTAAAAATAAATATTGACATAATGGGTTTAAAGTTTGTACATGTTTACCTCCACCGATGCTCAGTTTTGATGTTGAAAATGGTCTCCTTCCACATTCAAACGTATTGAATGTGTTTCTCCAAATTCTGGAATAATTTTCTGAAAATGTCGACGTTAACGGTTTGCAACTTTTGGCGTAAAGCATCTTTGAGTTGTTAGATTTTGCGAAGTTTATTTTTTGTTCCCTTTGAAGTTTAATAGGCACCAAAGAAACAAGTCGGCAGGTGTTAGATCGGAAGATCCGGTTGGCAAAGCTTTTTTAGAAAATTCTTTTTGACTCTGTACATTGTTACTTACGCGCCATTCGGCTCACAACTGCAGAGATGGGGACGCGGAAGAAAGGTAAATGAAAGCCACTGAATGAGATTAATACATTCCGAAGGGCTTCATGTTGTTTTGCATCCTTGACAGAATTTTGCTACCGTCAACAAAACATCTGATACTACGAACTGTACAAGAGCCAACTTGTATGGTACATGCAGCGAAACACAAATGGTAAAAAGGGTTCTTCTAAACGCAACATATACTGAACAATATAGTACCAAGAACTGAACGATGTTTGATTGAACTCCAACAAAACATGTCTGATGCCAGTTACTATTGTTTTATGCAAACTGTTACTAAACATTGCGGTAACAGGCACTAAATGCGTAATGAGGAGAACGAAACTGGGCGGTTATAGTTGCTGCAGTCATACATCCAGTGGAAAGTATATCCACTGATTATCTTGGAAATTGGCAGCCAGTTTGTTTGAGAAATTTCGTTGACTCGAACAGTAAAGTAAACGTCATTATGATACTCTTGAGGTGTCTCACTTCTGTAAAATCACGAATCAGTCTTCTTCATAGCTCTATTCTAACACAGGATCAATTAATAAAATTTCCAAGTTTTGAATAATTAAAGTCTACATAAATGTCTTTACTCCAAAAACTGTTTTCGTAACATAAACGAACTAGTGAAATGTCTTACGTTCAACAGAAGAAACGGTGGAAGAGGGGCAGAGTGTTGGACAACAAAGTGAACAAGCAAATTTGAATGTTGTGAGTTCGAACCCCACTCCAGAGCTCTGTTTTCTCGCTAGTCATTATACTGTTTTACTATATGCGTTAAGTAACAGGCACTATAACATATTGTTTCTGTACACTAAATACATTTAACTAAATAGGTTCAGTTGCCATAGTCGTACGTTCGGCAGGTTCATCTGGAACTGAACATTTGACTGCCTGCAACTGAACGTTCACTGACTTTTTTCTCCGTGAATAGTTTGCGGCATCTAACGAGAGAATCACCCTGTAGTGAATAATACGCTGAGGAAAAACTATGTAAATGGTATAGTAGCAAAATGAGAATAGATTACTAAAAGGTTATAACATTGATCCCGCCAGGATTTTCACTCCCGCCTTGGAGTGTAAAGTGAAAATTGGGAGGGTGTGGAGTTTTGCATGGTTTCTATCGATTTTTTACTGTAAAAATCTTTAGGTTGGGGAGTTCGCACGAGAATTTTGGGGGCGACACTACTCAAATGTAGGTCTGACAGAATCACTGGCGAGCGTGCAATGCAATGTATTGCAGTTCTGCAGTTGTAATAATACTCCAGACGTACTGGCGAAGTCATAAGGAGCGTATTTCACAATGCAAATGTGGGCTGCGAGTCCTTTTTGCGGGTAGGATTGTTCGGAATTCCCGTACATGTCTGAATTGAACTCTAGAGTCCGGATTCTGACTGCCAATTTTTGAAATTTAGGAGTTCCGGGATATCGAAGTTTTGGAATTCCGGAATGTTAGGATTCCGAAATTTACTCATCGGGCTTGGAAACTGAAGCTTTGCTAATTAAAGTACAAAAGACTAGAAAATAAATTTGTCTCTCTTTGTCCCAGGTTTATTAACTGGCGGGCTTATAATTAAGGGGTCCCGGGTTTGATTCTCGGTGGAAATAGGAAACTTCGTTATGTCGGAATTCCGGAAAATAGAAAATCCAAATTAAGGAGAGTGTCCGGAATATATTGGAACTTCCGAATGTCGGCATTCTGGAAGTTATTCATCGGACTTCGAAACTGCAGAATTTCAGCTTTGGTGGTGCATGAGTGAGTAGATTAGCTCACCGACTAGTAATCAATTGGGTCCCGAGTCTAATTCCCGGCCGGAGGAGATGAAAAATTCTTCAGACTTCCAAACACTCTTAATCGCGAAGAATGTAAATTGAGTAAAGCAGTTTCCATATTATATCAACAAAAATAGCATACGAGGATGCCTGGTCAGTTATACCATTAATACTTACTTACATTCTTTTTTCTCTTTGGCGCAAGAAGTAATATTTGAACGTATTCTTGACCATAGAGTTATAAAACCTCTCCACTAGAGTCAGGATTGGCGCTACTGACGTGGCGCAACTTGAAAGTTGAGCGAGAGAATGTTTGTTTTGTTTAGCAACAACACGTATTGTGAGTTGCTATCATATGGCTGCTGTGCTTCGCTCTTTGGCATTGTTTAGTCGATTCGTTTGTATCTGAGAAGAAAAGGCAGATCTCCTGTGCAGCTTACGGTTGTACTAAGAAATATAAGAAAGGAAGTAATGTATCGTTCCACAAATAAATGATCATTTAATATTATTCCGTGAAAAATATTTCATTATGTAAGACGCTCTTTCATGTAGTTTATATCTGCTAGAAATATAAAAGAAAACACACATCTTTGATTAGAATTATTTGATGCGAAGGTATTTTATCGTGCTAGATCCATAGTTATAAAACTGTCTCTCAATGCCAAAGAGAAATATACATAAATATAAGTATTCTTACAGTCAGAAATAATGGATCGTTTTCATTTAGGCCTATTGGAAATAAAGTGGTTATTCGTGTAGAAAAAATATATCTTTCTATTTAAAATTTAAATAGATCTAAGCCCATAATGTGCTGTTGAAGTTTATTGATGACTTTAGGCACCTAAGGATCAGGCCGGGATATGGGAGGGGAAAGGATTCGGGAAGATGTCAACCAGGACCTATGTTGAAGGTGCCATACCTGCATTTGTCTGGTGTACCTGAACAAAAAATCTGGAAAACCCTCAGTCAGGATGGTTCGGCGTCTGGAATCGAACCCATGATGTCCCGAATGTTATACCAACGCTCTACCACTGAGCTACGGCGGCTCGGTAACTAATGTGTTGTTGAAAAGACTTGTTAAATTATTAAGAACAATGATGATGATGATGAGTGTTTTGCCCGAAGGCAGCTCTTGACCTGACGATCACAGAGATAGGTGAACTGATGATGATTTGCCATTGCCTTCCATCGTACGAAGATGACGTCCTAAGGACAGGACCTACAGTTTAATGTGGATACCGAACCACATGTGTCCCCGCTGGGAATCGAACCAGAAGCACCCTGATTACACTTTTGAGAACAATAGAAACAAATTTAACATCGCAACAAGAATAGATAAGAAACGCTTCTTATCGGTCACCCTGGTCGGTAAGAGGAAAACTCGTGAATTCTATATACCTTATACATTGAAGTCAAACACAAAATATACTTAATATGTGACTATTCGTATTGTTTATGATATAAAGTCAAAACCGAACATTTGAAAAAAAAATGTTGTTTTAATAGTTTTAAGATGACTTTTACCCTAAATTTAAAAACAGTCTTCTTCATTCTCAAATAACTTTTTCATCATCTTCTAAGCTAACCAGGGAAGCCAGTTTTGTGTGTGTGTGTGTGTGTGTGCGTGCGTGTGTGTGTGTGTGTGTGTGTGTGTGTGTGTGTGTGTGTGTGTGTG
>JAGDQP010008476.1:40709-62801 GCA_022664845.1 Lepisma saccharinum
GTACGAGACATTGTAGGAGAAACACAATTATTTTACAAAAGAAATTGATTTTTTTAAAAACACGCCTTTTTAAGATGGACTAAAAAGTAAAAAAATAATAAATTTAATTAATCTTATGAATCAGAAAATAAAAGCGTGGATGCTCTTACATATTATGATTTTATGATAAGGTAAGCAAGAGCACCCACGCTTTTATTTTCCGATTCATAAGATTAATTCAATTTATTATTTTTTTACTTTCTAGTCCATCTTAAAAATGCGTGATTTTTAAAATATTTTTTTAATTATTTTTTTTGTATAATAGATGAATAAAAAAACTCCCTGCGAGATAGGCAACCCAAACTTCAGACAACAGATGCGGCGTTGCGTGCATTTAAGGATATTTTCGAATTATTTTAATTAATTACAGTTAACTGAATTATTCTATCGTATATCTAATGATTGAATATTGTATTGTCTTAGGAAGCAAGCAAGTTTACAAAATTTGATAGAAATCGGATGATGGGAAGTGAGATAAAAATCAATTACAAAATTTGTACCAGGTGGCTAGCTTTCGCCGTTAAGACATGATCATTAAAAAGAATAAGAAAGTTATATAGAGGAACTGTAGCGTGAAAGGGCATATGTAGCAGTTAACGCAGGCTCATATAAAACCATAAACTATAGGAGAGGTTCACGGGGCACGATAGTTCTTCGTATTGCTCAACAACTGACTCGCATGCTTGCATGAGCGTCATTACTATTCCCTGAAATTTGAAATTGTAGACAGGTACAGTTTCAATTTATGTCTTCATCTAAATCTAGAAAACCCGTCCAGCCTTAATATCGGCACTATCCTTCTGATTATATCAAGATGAGACCCAGATCAGTTTCGGTTTCGAAACGGAGCTATCATTTATGTGATTTGGCATTACATTTTATTAGTAATTAGCACAAGCGAGTCGACTTCGTTGGGCAAACTGGAGAATTGTAAAGGCTTTATGGACAATATCATTAAGTTCTATAAAAATAAATTGTTTAATGAGAACTCGAGTACAGAAAGGAACTGCCACTCTACTATGCGTGTACGCCTTTTTTTTTTTGTCTGTAGAAGATGGCGAGAGTTAGTTCCGTGAAACGTTTGTATGTGCTGAATTCGACTAACTTTTTCAGGCAGAAAGTTTTCAATTGTTAGGTCAGTTTTCGATACTTTCAAATCACGAGCCACTGCGTTGGGCCATCAGTGAGAATTTTCGTGTGATTTGAATGATAACTTTGGTGTCGATCATCTCGCCCGTGATAGCTAGATCTTCCAAGTTAGATAAAAATTTGCCCCAGTCCACCTTTGTATAAAAGAAAATTGAAACATTTTTTTTTTTCGTTGAAAGGACATAAATACCACAATTCGCTTTAGGTTTCAGCAGCTAAATTTTTGAAGCTTCATATGACAACTATGTCCATCAGTCTGTCTGTCTGACGACAATTTTCGACTTAGGAACGAAGGAGTTTGAGCTGTCTTTGGATAGGGCTTGGCGAGATGAGCTGAAGCCGCACAGATCTTCTTTGTCAAAACCACATAGAGTTCAAAACTGTATAGATCTGGTCTGTTCGTCCGTCCGCCAGTCCATCGACAACATTCAACTCAGAAATTACTATGGCTATGAACATGGTTGAGGTATCTTTCGAGAGGACTCGGCAAAACCAATTCAAAATTCCATATATCATGTCTAATTATGTATCCGTCCGTCCGTTGATACATTTCAACTCATGAACTACTAGGGCTACGAAGGCGTTTGGGTTGCCGTTCGAAAGATCTTGGCGATAGTACATGTGCACAATACCCCGACTAGGCCCCGCCTCATATGTTTTATTTTGAGATGAAAAATACCATGACATATGAATCAAACTGAAATTTACTCTTACCTTTTATCTTACCTTGTTCGCAAGTCAAAATTCCAAGTTGTGGGTGTCCTTAATAACCAAGCACAACTTATGGAAATACAGTAGAACGTTGATTATCTGAATGTCATTCATCCGAAACGTTAAATATGCAAGCTTGTTAATTAAAAAAAATATGGAAATTTGGAAAAGAAATTGACAAACTCAAAAGACTGTAAGAAGCAAGTTCTCCAGCGCTTACTATTAGCAGACAACGACCAACAGTATTTTGTTGCTACTAGAAAGAATTCTGATCAACAGAAGAAATCGTAAGGAATAGTTTCGAAGACCAGCAGATTGATGAATTTAGAGATTTGTCCCAGTCAATCTCAGAATATGAAGACAGTAATGATTGATGAAGCAGATGCAAATGAGTTGTTGCAAAGTGATATTGACCAGGCCTTCAAACTTTAGATGAAGATGAAATTATGTGTCAAGAAAACGACGTATGCTACGGATCACTACTAAAACGGGCGAAGCCGGAGGTGAGTGTGACGATCATCAGGTCCCAACGCACCCAGAGGGGTTTGCTGCCTTAGAAACGGCGATGATGTGTTATGAACGACAAACTGAATGCTGATCTACTTAACTTTATTTGCTTAATTTGATTAAGAGATCTCGACGCTAGAAAACGGAGCTCTGCGTTCAAACAACGAAAAATCAGCGATTACTTCACGAAATAAATTCTATTGAGTATTGTATTAAGGTCATTTCTATTAAGAGTTGTATTTTGTGTATACTGTATTGCAATGAAATGGTAACATTATCTTAAATGACTCATTAAATGTTGTACACTCTGTGGCTTCTAGGTTTGTTTGTCCGAATAATCAAATATCCGAACTATAGCTGATCCCAATTAGTTCGGATAATCGACGTTCTACTGTAATCAGAAACAAGTGAGCCAACAGGCAATAGAAAAGTAATTTCATAACAACAAGACAAAACATTAAAATAATAAGCTACCTGAGTGTCTATTTTTTTTCCGACTATTATCTGGAACACCATGTCCTCTAAGCCCACATAGCTATGTGATATCATATGAAACGTTATGATATGAGTGTTTTGCATAAATATATGCAAGCGCGAGCAATTGAAGCATTGAGGGTTCAGAAGCTAGAAAAATGCCAGAATATGCGGAAAAAAATCTTAGTGTTGGTAGAAAAATTTAGGGGGTGGGGCAAGGAGAATTTAGGGGGTCCGGCCCCCTAGCTCCCCCAATGACTACGGGCCTGAACTTTTATGTGCCTTTACACAGAATTACTTTGTCACATGTATTTCGAGTCATGAACTAATTTATTTTTAATGTCATCTGCATATTTTTGCCTGAGCCACGCATAGAATTAAAAAATTTTAAAGAGGAAGAAAAGTTATTTTCTCTTGCTCGGCTTTGCAACGGCCAGTTTAAAGAAAAACTCCGTGTTTTGTTGCAACATAAAACTGTAAGTCAAATAAATTTGTTTTTGTTCGTTGCCTAAAACTATTTTCGTGTTCAGGTAACCAGTAACAATCTACGGAGACAGAATATAACAACTGAGTTTTGTAACAGAGGTTATTTACCCCATCGTTCGCCCTCCCTTGTTTTCTCTTCTGCTGCCCCTGCTTCCATTTGTCCTTGAAACCTTGTAACCTAACCCTTGTTCTGTTCGCAAACATCACAGTACAATACTGAAAACTCGTTTATCGCTTTAGTCTTCTTTGTTTCGTGATAGGTCTTTCAGAAGAGTCTTGCGCGTTAAATCACAAGCAATAATACTGCACAAGCATTGGTGCCATGGTTCGTCACCTACAAGAAGACCAGTGGCACCAACTATGAGGTTGAGAAATTTCCCACCAAATATTAGCGAATTCGGACATATTCTTTAAGAAGAAAATAAATGTCATCAGATTTTGAATTTATTTATGGCCTTTAGGCATTTAAGTTTGAAGTCGATATCATCAGATGTAACTTCCATATCTAGGCCTCGGTATTTGAGTTCGAGTGATCTGAGAAACCAGATTTCAGTGCCACAGTTACAGAATCCAGGGTTCGAATTTTAATTTAATTCAATTGTACGACCTTTAGGAATCTAAGGCTCGTGCCGGGAAAGGAAGCTGGAAGGAGGTGGCCAGGACCTGCAGGGTTCGAATGGCTGCTGCATGGCTATTTGTGAAATTAGACAAAAAAAAACTTAACAACTTATTCAACTGGGACTAGTCAAAGTCATTAGTTACTAAATTTGGCCTATAAAAGATTTCTTTTAAATTACACAAGATTATTTTTTTAAATAATTATGTAATTGCAATATAATTTAAAAGGCCTAGATATTGCTTATGTAAAAATTAAATTAAAGACTGTTTTTATTATATAACGCGGATTTAGTGCTTACAAAGGCAAGTTTTATATCGTGTATGATTCTAGGAAGAAAAGGTAACGAAAGAAATGGGGAAATTATATAATTTTTGGGAAAAGGTGACAGACGGAAGAAATGGCATCAGAAGAAATGATGGAGGAGGAGATGGCAAACGGATGAAATAACAAATGAAAGATGGCAAATTCAAGAAATTTCAAGGAAAAACAATTTTTTTTATTGACATGCTTTTCTTAAACAATTTATACTAAAATCTGAAAAATAATTTTGTTTATATATGGCTAAAAAGAAAAGCATGGGGCGCACTCATATATAGTTATAAATTCTTGAATTAGCGCGCCTCATGCTTTTCTTTTTAGTCATATAAACAAAATTATTTTTCAGTTTTTAGTACGAATTGTTTAAGAAGAGTATGCCTTTAAAACGTCTTTTTTTAATTGTTTTTTCGAGTTATTTCAGTGTTCAGATATTTTTTCTCAGGCTATCGTTTTGGAACCCCAATCCTAAAGTGTTCTGCAACCAGTCAAAACCCAACAACATTGCAGGCTAGTATTTATTTTAGGATATAGAAGTTCGTAATATTAAAAAAAAAAAAAAATGAAATATGCTTTTAAAATACATAAATATATAGAAATATATGAAAGTAACAATGGAATATTGTATTGTCACCCGACTTACGTCGCTATGCAAAATTTGATCATTATATGACGTCGGGAAATGAGTTCAATTAACGTTGCAAGGTTTGAGGACACGATAAACCATTGTGAACTAAAGAAAGATTGTAAAAAATGTAATAAATTTAAGGTAATGAAGTACTTATTTATGATGTATTGTATAGTGTTTCACTTTAATATGCGACTAATATATCCCTGGGAATATTGGAATATCCTTAGGATTTTCCGGGTAGGTAGGGCTTATAGGTGTATATGCATAGAACATTCTATGAATATCTTAAATGTTTGAGATGAGCGCATATGCTGAGAGTATTCCACGCTCTGCATAAACGCTCGGTGCTGAAGCCTATCAGTAGTCCATGTTCATAGTCCCACTACTAAACTCCATCTAGATCACTTGTTTTCATCTAATGAGGACATAGCAATTTGTTATATATTTTGCACTCTCTAACTCGACGAGGAAACTCCTCATTGTAAAGGCACTATTACACTATCGAGCTTGTTCGGGCGAGGAAGCTGATCAACAAGCTCGATAGTGAAATAGCGCCCTAAATCTGTTCAATAAACATTGTTTACTGTTCTTGTGCGCAAAGAAGGTGGGTGATCTTTTTCTCAGTAACGAGAGGAATTCTGAAGAAGAGGATGTAAAACAGGAAAAATCCAGTTTGAACACAAATTCACTAATACAAATTCTGGTTTCATATTCAAACAACATGCACATATTGTAATGGTATGTATAAGAAAGTGAGTGGTGAAAAATAGGTTACATCATATTTTGACCTTGAAATTCACTTCGAGTGCGTGCGTTGGCGTGTTGTGTTTATCAAAAGAATAGCTTCTTTTTTTTTCAATGTCTGTCTCGAGGGAATAATAATACTTTGCTCTCACATACATCTTTACCAAGTCAGATAACATCTGTCTAGCCAGTAAAAAGAGATAAAAGCTATTTTCAGTAGTTATTGTTGTAAATGTCATTGGACGTGTTAATGATTAGATGTTATCGTAAGTTCTCAAACATGGAATAAACATATGTCGGAGTTGATGCTTGGAACTAAGATCTCAAACTTTATGAGTAATTAAGACAAAACTCATAGCGAAGGCAACGGAATAAAATTATATCATTACACATTTCAAAGCCACCAACAGGATACCTTTTGAGTTTCGATAGGACCCCGAAAAGGCTTACTGGAGCATGATATTCATCACATGTTCAAGCTTGATTTTATTTTCCATACCGTTACTTCATTTCAATGCTAATAATCCACTTCACAGGACCAGTTTTTTTTTTCATGTATATATACAAATATGGACCATATGGGAATTAAGTACAGAATCCTCTCCGCTTTAGAAACATTTTTGCATACCTATGTGTGACATATGCATTAATTTACATGTTTTAACCTTTTCATGTGTATGAGAATTTCGCTTTCATGTACGTCAGGACTCCCTTTTTATGTTTCGTATTTACTTTTCATTAAGGCTTGAGTTTTTTTTTTTCTTAAATAAACTAGCCTACCTTAATTTTTGTTCTGTCCTATTTCTCTTCACTTCAAATTTGTTGAAATGAAATGTACTTATGGCCTTTAGACATCTTTGAGATAGGATAGGGGATGAAATAGGGTGGGTTCTAATTTGAAAGACACCATCCCTGCATTTGCCTGGTGTAACTGAGGAAAAAATTCTGGCAAAACCTCGGTTAGGATGGGCATCGTATCGCTGTCAAGACCTGATTGGTAAACCAACGCTCTACCTTCTGAGCTATAGCCACTCGCTATCAATAAATCCGTGAGGGTCAAAATTTTGGGGCTACGGCCTTTTTTATCTCTCAGAATCCAATTACTTTATATTCGTACACAGCTCTAAAAAGAAAAGAAATAATTATCAATGAACTAATTATCAATCTAGAGCTCTCAAGTTTAGAGGTTTCAATGGAAGATTTTACAGCAAATTATTACGAAAGATATGTATGTTTCTTTATCAGTTTGCTACAGACTATTACATAGAATATAGGACATGAAAAAAAATAGTTGTTAATCAATACTATAGAAAACAAACAGAAGAAGAAGTGACGAAGTCCAATCATTAGACATCACTAGAGAAGCTGCTGCAATGTTAGTCATACTTTTTTTTTCTTCAATAAATTACGTTAGAGATCAAGCATTTATTCGGAAATCAAAACAAGTAACTTTTCAGTTTTCAGCCAATGATACTAAATCCTTTTACCAACACAAATCTATGGCATATTTCTTTCGTCAGTCCAGTTATAAACAATGATCAGAAAGAAAACTCATCTGATCGTTTGAATTGAACCTTGAAAATAAGCATACATTTTCTTCATGATGGTCAGAGTAGAACACTTCAAGAAAGAGGAAAGACAGAATGACAAGATGAAGCGGTATGCCCTTCAAAGCAAGGACTGATAGTTCTGGGTAAACGCACTGTACATGCTCATAATAGAAACAACAATACATTGTAAGATATGTAAGAATAATGAAGATATAATATATGAATGGTACTCTAACTAACTAACTAACTATCTCTATGGCTTATGGAACTCGCAAGTTCATCGCCGCAGTAACAAACACTAGCCATTGGATTCTATCCTTGGCAATATCAAGCCAGTTTCCATCACGAACATCTATTTCTCGAAGATCTCTTCTAATATTGTCCTCCCAACGACGTCTCAGTCTTCCCAATGGCCTCCTCCCATCCGGCCTTCCAACCAGGATATAATATAATCTTCGTTTTCCCTCCATCCGAACTACATGGCCTGCCCACCTTAGTCGTCGCGATTTCATTATTTTTACAACATCTGGTGAATCGTACCATCCGTGGAGTTCTTCATTATGCAGTCTCCTCCATTCTCCAGTAATCTCGTTACGTTTCGGTCTTATTTTTTTCTCAAATCTTATTTTCAAACACACGTAATTTATGTTCATCCGCTAGGGTCGTACTCCAACTTTCGCAACCGAAAAGTATTACCGGCAGAATAACCATTCTATATATTTTTTATATTAATCTCGATGTTAGAAGTTTCTGGACTGAATAGAAACATGCGTTGCCCGATATTAAACGACTTTTGTTATTCCTTCCGTTACCTCATTTTTGCTTGTTACGTATGCTCTCAAGTATTTAAATTTGTTTATTTCTCTATGACCTCATCTCTAATTCTTATATTTTTAATTCCTTCATTCCCTGTGTTTCTGCTTGTTATCATGTATCTATGTTTGCCTGTAGACCTATCTCATCACACGCTTCTACTAAGATATCAGTGTTGCTTTGTAGTGCATCTATATCGTCCTCTATTAAATCTACATCATCCGCGTATACGAGCAGTTGATTCGAACCATTAAATGACAGTCCCTTTTTGTCCCCTTTAATTTTTAAAATCGCATATTCTAACTCAAAGTTAAAAAGTAGTGATAACAAGGCATCACCTTGTTTCAAACAAAACAATTAAGAATGAGAACATAGAGAAAGTAAACAAATTTAAATACTTCGTAGCATATGTAACAAGCAAAAACGAGCTAACAGAAGAAATAAAAAGTCGTTTCGTATCGGAGAACGCATGTTTCTATTCAGTCCAGAAACTCTTAACCTCCTGATTAATATCAAAAAACTTTAAATTGAAAATATACAGAACGGTTATTCTGTCGGTAATACTTTACGGTTGCGAAAGTTGGAGTACGACCCTAGCAGATGAACATAAATTAGGAGTGTTTGAAAAAAAGTTTTTGATAAAGATATACAGGCCGAAACGGGACGAGGATGATTGGAGAATGGAGGAGACTGCATAATGCAGTACTTCACGGACTGTACGACTCACTCGATTTTGTAAGAATAATGAAATCACGATGACTAAGATGGGCAGACCATGTAGCTCGGATGGGGGAAAAACGAGGATCATATTCCTAATCCACTTTCTGAGGGTGGTTCTGTGTGCACTTTGATGTCCAGAAAATCACCCACTTCGGTCATTAGGTACCTTGGCCATTATCAATTTCAACCAGGGTGATACCCTGACAATGTGGGCACAAGCTCAGAATCCGCCATTTTTAAAATGGCGGACAAGAAATCTACATATTTTCACTAAATGGCTTTTAACTCGGTAACGGTGCTCTTTAGAGAGTTTCACCCCATGACACCTTTTGTTCCACACATTATGAGGAACAATTTTGTTCCCTATGAAGAAGTTTGTAAAGTTAACACTCTCGGAGTTATAACACATTTTAATAGACAAAGACTTAAAATATTACGTCCAAAATTTATTAAAATGCTTGTAAGTTGGAAACGGTGCAACATATTAAATTTTGTATAGAGACAAAACTTATTTGTCATAAAATTATCGTGAGGCAAAAAAACAACAACATGTTATGATGTTGAAGACGCTAAGAGTTACCGTTACCGAGCTACAAACCATTTTATATAACTCGGGCCGATACTAGCAGAATACGCGAAGTTCCAGTTTATCACAGTGGCGTCTCGTGGCTTTGGAATTTGGTAGTTCACAACCAAAGAGCAACGTGAAAAGAACTAAAAACACGAAATATCGTTCGATAGCTTGAAAACATTTGAAGAATACAGGGAAAGAAGGAAGGGTGTCTAGGAAAGTTGATTTCTTTTAGTACGCTTTTTAGAGTCATATTATCTCATTTACTGTTATGTATTCGATATTTTAAAAACAGATATAACTTTTAGATTGGAAATTTACTAGCAGGTAGGTGTCGTTGTTTAGTACCTGTTAGGAGTGTACATTCATTTTGGACATATCCCCTTCTTTTCACGTACTCTTCATTTATCATTGTGTTAAATAGAGAATAGAACTATAGATTTTCATAACTGAATTACACTATGTATTCGGTTAAGCGAAACAAAAAGCATTCACAAGAAACATAAGTTGTTGGACTGTCCAGGATTCTATTCTGGATCTCTCGACCAATAAATGAGAGATACAGGTTCAAAAGTTCGACAGTGCACGACGAATGTTTCTCAATGTAGTTTCAAAGGGAATAAGACAATTGAAAATTGATGGACAAAGTGTAGCACTTCACATTCAATACACAAAAGAAAAGAAAAAAAAATAATAAGAAATTTGGATTCTGTGTATCCTTCATACATTTTTTGTATATGAAGTCCATTCTTCTGTTCTTCTGGGCAGCAAATTTATCTGTAACTCTTTAAGTCCTGCATCCTTACCAAGTGTTTTTCAACGGAGAGAGCTGAGACGATCTTGTGCCATCGTATTTCTTTGGAATGTCTTATACACTTTATGTGGAGAAACACCTTTCTGCTTCTGAAGTAGTCATTGGAACTCTTTCCATGATCTTAGGAGTTTTGGTGACTCTTGAAATGAATCGTGTAGTGTAGACCATTTCCAAAATGTTTCGAAATAGCGTTTCCAAATTCTTCTCTCTTAATGTTTTCTTCAAGTTTTGTACAAAAGGTGTTTGTCTTTTCTTCTTTTCATCGGAAACGTCTAAACTTTTCATAGTACATTGTCGAGGAAGGTCATTTGGTAAGAAGGATACATCACAGTCTTAAAGTTTAGCTGCTAACAAGTGACTCAAACACTGAAAGCAATCCAATCAGTTTAACTAAAGTAGTGTCACTGACACATTTCTTTGGCAACAACATCTGTTTTCTTCCATGTACGGAGATTTTTGTGCTGCAGCCAAGTGCGTTTCCAGAATTTTGTTTTGGAGGGGGACCACCTATAAATGTACGACCTATAAATGACCAGTTTCTTTCCATCAAAGTAGGAATTTTGAGGGGTCCAGACTCCCTGACCCCCACTGGCTTCGGTCCTGGTTACAGCATCCGTTTCATCTTATTCGTCTTGACCTTATTGAATTTGCTCGCGAACGTGTTTCAAATAAGTATGTACTTGTAAGGCATGTATCCACTACTATCAGACACAAAAGTCTGTGAGCTTATTATGCACTGAAATGCATTCAAAAATACATTTTATACAATACTATTTAATTTTATTCTGAAATCTTTTATGATCAAATAAACAATTCAGTTAAAAAATCCCTTCAGTCTCTCACACGACACATTCAGGAAACCATTGATTACTGGTTAAACAATATTACAAACCTGACGAAACAGTTCATTAACTCTTAAAAAAAAAAGAAAAATGCTACTGGAACTTAAACAGCTTTATGTAGTAGAAATACAATAAAATGTTAAATTTAAGCGATTAATATGTTTGTCCATTAACCACTTGCTGCGAACGTCGATTTACCATTACCTTGCTTTTCCCAGATCATTTGATTACATTTTAAGCATCAGAACGGGCGGGAAAAGAAGGAGAGTTAGCAACGGTGGTCACTGCTGTGCTTCTCCTATCTCCGTTCACGCAGTCCTTGTGAACGCCGAAGTCCAACATACACAATGTTAGAAGTTAGGCTTAACGCCACTTAAGCGTATATGGAGCAACGCGTTCACAACAGATGTGTGCACGCGAAACTGATTGAATAGTATCTACAACTGGACAAAGGAATTTTATGTCTATCGCTGCATGAATAACAACTTAAAATGTTTTTTTTTTAATCTCTCGACAATAAGTAAATAATCTGAGACGATAATAATAATAAAATAATTATAATAAAATAATAATAATTCATCTTCTAAAATAGTTGGCAGTTCACGTGATCTTGTGAACGCTGCGAGGCGACGCCACTGGTTTATCACTAGTCCAGTTACTGGGAGTGGTACAGAATGCTCTTTGATGTCCAGAAAATCACCCACTTCGGTCATGTAGGTACCTTGGCCATTACCAATTTCTACCAGGGTGCTACTCTGACAGCGAGGGAAAAAGCTCAGAATCCGCCATTTTTAAAATGGCAGACATGTAATTTACATACTTTCACTAAATGGCTTTTAACTCGGCAACGGCGCTCTTTAGAGATTTTCACCTCATGACACCTTTTGTTCCACACATTATGGGGAACAAATTTGTTTGTCATGAAGAAGTTTGTAAACTCGACACTTTCGGAGTGATAAAACATTTTAATCAACAAAGACTTAAAATAATACATCCAAAATTGATTTTTAAAAACTCGGAAACGGTGCATTTTAATCGGTTTCATTTGGAGACAGAAATTATTTTTTATGTTGTGATTAACAACATGTATGTTAAAGAAGCTGTGTTTCCATTAGTTGGAAGTCAGTTTGTAAGAGTTTGTGAAATTAGTTTCTTTTATCAAGTGATACTAAATATTAATATAATAGAAATTATTAGTATTACAAGTTAAAGAAATATACGACAACTAGCAACGAAAAACATGTCCTATTTTGAAGATTCCGCCACAGCATTTGTGGATTACATTCACCAATTGACGGGGGAATGACCCACAGCGTGTTGTTGACTTTGTATTTTACTCATATATAGACATGTCTCCCAAAAGCTATGAGCGAATTCGTCGAGGTTTTGATAGTTCTATTGATACCCACCTAATTGATGCAACTGCACCACTTCCTGTAAAGATAGAGACATTTTGGCCTTCCTCACACAACAAGATTAAACTTCAAGAATATCTCAGAGATTTTTTTCTTGAAATTGTTGGTAGAAAGTGGCCTTCCACTGAGGTATACGGTAGTGCAACATCGGGAATGAACCAAGTAATGTGTATATCAAAACGAAGTGATCTACAGGTCCAGGAGCATAGAAATCTCTCTCTCCCAAACCTTGAAGAGGCTGATGAACGAATTATGCCGCACCTTCTTCTTGCAATTATAAGGGACAGTCAAATTAAAACCGAACAGCCGCCATAAAACATATTCCTCGCAAAATTTGGCAACACTGCTGTTAGGTATCGATACTGCCGTCTGTAGGGTAGGAGAAATGCATAGTGAAAACGCACAGGTCCGCACAGTTGTTTCGTTATTGCTGTGGAGGTGAGCGTAGTGAAAAGTGTGTTCGTCCAGCATTGGAAATGGAGGCAAGCAAAGAAGGTGGTTCGTTTCTTGGTGGCCGAGGGAGCTGGAACACGTGAAATTCATTGTCGCATGTCTGCTGTGTATGGCTCACACTGTATGTCCCTGAAAAGTGTGCACGAGTGGCAGAAGAGATTCCGAGAAGGACGCACATCACTGCAAGACGATTCGCGCCCGGGACAGGCCCATCAAGCCATTACGCGTAATGTGATTGCGCGGATTGATGGTCTGATCCAGGAAAACCGACGAAGCACAGAGGAGGAAATTCGTGTTCAGGTCGATATGAGCCATGGCTCAGTGTATACCATTATCAAAGATCACCTGCAGTTCCGAAAAATTTTGCGCTTAGTGGGTTCCGCATCAACTGACGGAGGGACAAAAGAGTGACAGAATGGCTGCATGTCTGAGTCATCTGCAGCGGTACCACATTTTGGCGACCTGAAGAAAGACATTCGTGGACGTCGGTTTCAGTCAGACGAGGAAGTGTAAGAATGTGGTTGTGGATTCGTCAGCGACCTACCTCTTTCTATAAGATTGGAATTGATCTTCTTGTCTCCCAGTGGGATAAATCAGTTAACACTTCTGGCAATTACTTTTGAATAAAACGAATTCCATTGTTTAGCGGGTGTTCGGTTTTCATATGACTGCCCCTCATAAAACTGGCATTAAACAATGTGTCATCCTATCATCTGACACGGATGTTTTAGTGTTGGCTCTGTACTATTTTAGCAGGATTGAAAAAAATATGGATGCGACTTGGCGTTGCCAGAACAACAAGATTTGTCCCTTTGCATATTATGTCAGGGCGTCATGGAAATGATTTGTGTTTAGTACTTCCAGCTTTACATATATTAACAGGCTGTGATTATACCAACAAATTCGGAACTAAGCAAGCGGCTCTTAGGAGTAATCCCACTGCTTTCCTGATGAACTTCGGCAAAATGGAAGAAGTAGACCTAGAAGCAGAGAAATATTTGGTAAGTGTCATTAGGAAGGGCACCCCGTGTCGGAGTATTTACGAGCTACGATACTGGATGTACTGTAACAGCAAAAATACACCTTTTGAAGATCTACCACCAACAAAGTAGGATTGTGCGACAACATATACATCGTGCATTTTTTTTGCACTAACATAGAAATTCATTGCCTTCAGGAAAACTTCGTTCAGCTGGATCCCTACATTTTTGACTATGTCGAAGGTGGAGATTGTCTCGAGCCATTGATTGAATATAAGTTTTTTCCACATGATCTTGTTGAAGGTTGTAATTGCCTGAAATGTGAAAGGAAAAGGTGTGGCTGTATACAATATAACATTTCATGTTGCTTATTTTATAAATGTAGAAATGTTACACTAGCAGATTGCCATAATCCATTATAAATGTGTGGCGTTATCAATGAACAGTAAAGGGTCACTTCGGTGTAGGATGAGAATTTAAATAACTTTAGTTCGATGTAATGAGAAATAAAGACTTTTTTCACAACTTCGCAATATTATGTTATCTTTCCCAGCTTTACACCTACATCAAACACACCAAAACTCAATATACGTATCACAAGAAAATAGCAGAAGCAATAAAAATAAATAAATTTAGTAACAGAAGACAATTTCACTTATTCTGACCCTTATCAACCCCATCTACTTAAATTGTTATCCAACTCGGTAAGCAACACATAGCTTCTTTAACATCATGATACATTGTGTTCCTCACAACATAAAAAATAACTTCTGTCTCCAAATGAAACCGGTTAGAATGCACCGTTTCCGAGTTTTTGAAAATCAATTTTGGATGTATTATTTTAAGTCTTTGTTAATTAAAATGTGTTATCACTCCGAAAGTGTAGAGTTTACAAACTTCTTCATGACAAACAAATTTGTTCCTCATAATGTGTGGAACAAAACGTGTCATGAGGTGAAAATCTCTAAAGAGCGCCGTTGCCGAGTTAAAAGCCATTTAGTGAAAATATGTAAATTACATGTCTGCCATTTTAAAAATGGCGGATTCTGAGCTTTTGCCCTCGCTATCAGGGTGTCACCCTGGTGAAAATTGGTAATGGTAAAGGTACCTACATGACCGAAGTGGGTGATTTTCTGGACATCAAAGAGCATTCTGTACCACTCCCAGTAACTGGACTAGTGATAAAATGGAACTTCGCCTATTCTGCTAGTATCGGTCCGAGTTATATAAAATGGTTTGTAGCTCGGTAACGGTGACTCTTAGCGTCTTCAACATCATAACATGTTTTTTTTTTGCCTCGCGATAATTTTATGACAAATAAGTTTTGTATCTATACAAAATTTAATATGTTGCACCGTTTCCAACTTACAAGCATTTTAATAAATTTTGGACGTAATATTTTAAGTCTTTGTCTATTAAAATGTGTTATAACTCCGAAAGTGTTAACTTTACAAACTTCTTCTTAGGGAACAAAATTGTTCCTCATAACGTGTGGAACAAAAGGTGTCATGGGGTGAAACTCTCTAAAGAGCACCGTTACCGAGTTAAAAGCCATTTAGTGAAAATATGTAAATTTCTTGTCCGCCATTTTAAAAATGGCGGATTCTGAGCTTGTGCCCACATTGTCAGGGTATCACCCTGGTGGAAATTGAAATCGAAAAACTTCGGTCCTATCTCCCTTGAAAGATTCCTTAGGCACTAATCCACCTTCAATATGTTTGCCGTGAACTTTGATAAATTGACGAATGTGTGGATTTTCCTTTAGTATTCGATCCCAATCATATCCATAGATTTCTACAAGCTTTAGGCCACAACTTCCTAAATATTTCTTCCTCCTCGATGTTGCAATGTCTCGGTGATTTAATGTTTCGCCATTCGTGTCATTGAGAGGCACGTTGTGACCCTGCTTAATGCATGAATGCCCATCCCAAAAACATCCATAAAATTCATAGGCAGTACGATTTATCTTATCATACCCGTCCACTTTGAATCGCCGAAATTGGTCTTCATTTCCGTTTTCAGCAGTATGAATCAAAACATCAATTCCATGTACTTCAACCATTGTAATGTGTTTTTACTCTGAGGGTTACGTGGTCAATAGCCGAACGGGGGAATCACAGGAATACTTTTTTCTTCTAAATATAGAGAGCGAATGCATTCCATAGCACTCCCAGCAATTGTAGTTACTTGAAAAAATAACTCTGTATCCCCTTAGTCTTTTGTTCAATTAAGTCAGATGTTGCAAGGTTATCTTATAGGAATCTGGACGGTGTGGTTTTCAAGAAATATAATAACACAAAAAATACTTAGTTGCCCGAAGCGCCACTCTTCACTAGGGGAAGAGAAATAAACTTACACAACAAATATTAGACTTTTTTAATTTTACCTAACTTGCAGGAAAATATATATAAACCGCACAGAAGTAATTACCTTGCGACAAATCGAGAGTACGTATATCGTCTCTCCAAACCTTTAGTGCAGACAGGATTTTCTTTGGCAGAAATTACACACGAAGATTTTAATCTTGAACAAAACTGTTTATTTCAATATTACTGATTCCTTGACTGTTTCCTCTAATGATGATGTTACTGGTGACTATTTCTTCCCCCACTTTCTCTAATTTTGTTGAAAGATAACGGTAATGAAAATTTGTCAGGGAGCCACGCATTTCAGACCAGACACTCTATTCACTCTCTATGGCAATAATTAAAAAAATGAACACTTCATAAAAAAGCCAATATACATGAAAATAAAGGTCGCGCTTTCAGACTTTGCCTGAAATTTAATACGGCCTAGCAGATACCCTAATCTCAAGTCGGCAGAAAACTCAGCCTTGCGCTTAGATGCACTGGTCGCTCTAATGGGACCAATTTAGCTAGTTGGACAAAAATATAACTGGCTCAAAAAATAATTAGTTTCTTAAAGAGTAAGAAAATTAAGCAACATTTAACAGCTGTCTTCCCGCGTAGAGCAAGGACAGACACTAAATTTTTAAACAGGGACACGCCGGGAACGTCCTCCTGCAATCTGTGACATCCCGAATTAGCCTAGTAATGATTACACACACTCACACATACAGGATTTGGGGACAAACAAAAATATCACATAAAAAAGGAATAACCAAGGAGGATCTGTCGTATAGACAGAGAGTTATGAACGCAAGCCCGCTGTCGCTATGACAGTAATATACGGCATATCGAAAGCTTGAGTTTAATTATTTACTTGCTGCGCCCCTGAATAGAAACACGCAGACTTAGCAAATTCAACCGCTCTTGATACCTCTCCCAGGAGATAAGATATTAAATTCAAAGGTACTGACGGAAGGCGCTGAGCACTTCCTTCCCCTTCAAAGGGTCCAGATTTCAAAGTCCCTAGCATTATTGAAGATCAGAATACAGAGCGTCTCGGGACTCTGTATTCTCCTGTAAGCAAGACATCAATAAAAAGGAATAAAAAAGTTTAAAAATTGTTTGTATGCTTGGCTAATTTGATAGAAGGAAAAGAGAGTTGACGTATTCTGTGTACTTCCGTAAATTACTTTGCTCTCTTAAATGATAAAGTTAAAAATAAGAGCCCCTCTTAGGAACCTTTTGGCTTACCAAGCCGTTCATTGCTGCTGGCTGCTCCTTCGAAGTAAATTGTAGGTCTGTCGAGGTTAAAACAGTGGTCAGTTGGCGTAGCAGCCCGCAAAATAGGCGGCGACCACCCAACCGAAAGACAATGGCTGCTTACGCAAGTGGCTCTGAGTTTAAAAAGAAGAGCCCTGATTAGAGGAGAACTCCCCTGCTGAAGTCAGCTCTAGATTCCAGCTGCTTCTGTACACAGAATCGTCCAAGAATCCGTTTTCGTGCTGCTAAACAAAAAAGAAAAATCCTCTATATGATACATTGGAAATATACAAAACGATTACAAGATAATACAGATTACATATTACATAACATACACTACATTAACCTTCCTTACACTAATTAACTCGATCTGGCCAGATCTTACCAATTACATACACAATTTATATTCTAATATACATAAAAAAGCAATATTAAACAAAAAAATACATAGATTATTAGAAATTATATACAAAGTAACAGGGAAGAGCATCGCGCCTGTTACACAGGGAAACTAATGATTGCCTCACATAATATACGAACATCGTTTCTGCATTATTCTAACATTTCGCCGTGTAGGTTAAAGGTAAGATCTTTTTCCACACACTCCTCATGCCAAACCTTCAATGCATCACGTTCACATCCTGTTCAGACCATAGTACATCGTAATTTTGCTGTTGCGCAGTATCTAACAAAAATGGGAATACCCTTCTTTAAACTTTCACCTAATCCCGTGGTAGATTGTAATTTAGATAATTTCATTGACATGAATAAAGAAGTATCTTTAAAAGTAATGTTACGTACACTCATCTGGATAATTTTCGCATATTTGAGGAAAGCTTTTTCCCTTTCAATTAGTGCACGCGCAACAAACACGGAATCGAATTTCGCGGCCTTATGCGCTAAACATACTACTGTATTAAACCTTGGACCTTGACGGAGAACATGTTTTACAAAGCTTTCAATATTGCAAAACACAGTTTCTTTCACCT
The DNA here is from genome assembly GCA_022664845.1 of Lepisma saccharinum. NCBI lineage: Eukaryota > Metazoa > Arthropoda > Insecta > Zygentoma > Lepismatidae > Lepisma > Lepisma saccharinum. Next base: position 59,140 of record JAGDQP010008476.1, read on the forward strand.
GGGGAATTACCGCATTGAAAGCATTTGTAATTATCCCCCATAGGTTCTTACATAAAAACAGCGCTGCAAGGCGCATATCAATTTGGCAACTGTTCACGTTCACCTTTTTTCGTTCTCATTTAGTAGCATAGTCTCAATGCCATACACCACGTAACAAAAATCATATTCATGTTTCGCTTCCCTCTTTTGTACGAAACAGAAATTATCCTCTTGCAGATAGTGCAGAATCGAACTCCACATTCGTGGAGGTTATTACTCTTTCTTTTTCGGGTATCGATCTTTACACCACACTGTTGACAAAGTTTGACATAGTAACGTACAGGTCTTCATTTCACCTTCGGGCTATTTTAATTATAGCATCATTGCTAATTGAACGTTCTTAAACAATTATTACAAGTGATGGATCTCTCAGTGCCAGAAGTTTTAAAATTATGGTAGTCTTCGCAATGTTCGCAAAGGTATTAACTTATGTAGTCTACGCTCAACGTATGCTTTCAAACAGTCCTTGCGGTAGCCTCTACCCCTTAAAAACGCAGTAATAGTCTCAATAACGTCAAAATGGTGACCATTGATAAAACAAAAATAATTTGTTTCTGATTTCAACATTACCACTATAGATCATCTCTGGATCTCGAATAGCTGGTTTTATTGCATAGACTACAATCTATAATCGATTACCATAATAATCTTGAAACTGATCGATTTCGTCAAAACCTCTACCCAAACTTGAAATATTAGTATTTGCTCTCTTACATACAGCTTTACCTTCCTTTCCCAATTTTAGGATGCTTTTTCATATATGCTACCTTCTTATACTCAGAAAGCGTTTTATTTTTCTGCCATAATTAAAGCTCTGGGTAGACAGTCGTATGAATTGGCTTCCAATTTAGGTACAGGAATAATGTGTTCTTGTAAGTTCTTCTCCAGCGGTAAATGCATGTCATTATTACTTTTCTTTCGCCTTGTCCGTGAATAGAGTCGGTTATATTAGCCTCATTTATCACACTGTCGGCTAATAGGTAGGATTCATTCGAGTTGAAAACATTCTCAATGGAACGCAAAATATGTTCAGGGTTTAAACTGACACATCTACGTCACGGAATGAAAACGTCTTTCCCGTTCGTCGTTACTACTTTCAATACAAAATTCGACCAAGGATTGTGGATCTACACTAGATAGCAAATTGTCTTGTGCAAACTCAACATATTCAGCCGGTGTCAGAATGGAGGTACCAGCTTTAGCACTATCGAGATTTCTTTACCATTAACCGGAAAATTACGAAACCCGCGCACGCATTCATCTATAATTTCAAATAAATCACTTCCTTCTCCCTGTTGTAGCATAATATCCTTGTGGCTCTGTTCAATCTCCTTCATTTGTTCACAAACCTCCTCAACTCTATCCACACCCAATGGACTACCTCATCTCTCAAGTAATCGTCAGCTTGATCACATATCCGATTTAATCTTTGGAGAAAGAATACAGTCCATATCACAACAGAAACTGTTTTGATTTTCATTAGCAATTGGGCTAGAAACAATAGGTGGAGGAGCAAAAGAAGTAGAAGTTGTTGGTGCAAATAAAGTGGAAGGTGGCGGACTGTAGATAGGTCTAGCAGTAGTTACGAATGTAGTTGCCTGCGTTAATACAGACGTTACTACATTGACAGGAGCTGAAGTAGTAATAGAAGTGCAGGAAGATATTGTCGAAGCAGACATTGAAGTCAGGGTGGAAATAGGAAATGAATCTCCAATGGAGAGGGAGTAGTCCCGGCTTCGAGGAACAATATTCAGTGATTCCTCTTCATTCATGGAAACATATACTTCATAAATATAATCTCTCACAACCGGTATCAAGATAAAGAGGAAAGCCACATGGGGTGAAGCATTCTGCCGTTATTGTCGTCAATGCGTTCAGTCAAGAGTAGGTAATGCTGGAAAGCCAGCGTAGCGTTAGAGTTGGAGTCGAAAAGCCATCGTCACCTAACTGAATTAATTCATTTACACGAAGGCACGCACCAAACAACGTATTAAAATTGGACTTGGATGGAAGACGCAATTGAAACAGAAAATTAACATTACCTAAATTTCTAGGCAAAACTCCTTGCACAAATAAGCGACACAGATCAACCAAGGCATCATATATGGAGTTGGAGTTTGTTAATCCTTTGGGCTTCTCAGCCAAGATAACATGATCGACACTTGTCAATCCTATGGTGCAATCCATTCTTGTGCTGTCAGAAAACTTGATGTCCTCAAATACTAGAAATCCTCAATAGACAGAATTTGATTCCTGTAAATAGCAGACAGAGTTAAATTTCTGCGAAATAATTTTCTTCTTCACAGAGTAGAATCGCAGGAGAAAAATGAACTATTTAGTACCTTACTTTTCATGTTTACAAAAGGAGAGTCATTTTTGCAGCACAAAAATAAACTAACAGTTCAGTTTTCAAATACACTGACTTGTTCAGATCTTTTGAGTTCGAATATAAAGAATAAACTTTACCGTAGGTCTTTGCGGTCATCCATTGATTATATACAAGCTAGTTCAATCTTGCCGCATGCGTAGAACATCAATTTTTAAAGCGTACAAGTAAATATATGCAAAAACGACATTTATAGCTGAAAAGAGGTTAATTTTCTGTAAACAGTTATAAAAAGCCGTCATTTTTAAATTAATATCTTAAATCGCTACTTTTAGCAGGAATTTTCAAGAAAATAATTAATTGTTAAAAGTAATCGTTATTTTTAAACTATTATTTTAAAGCGCTATTTATAATTGCTATCTATAACTGCTACTTATAACAGTGATTTATAACAGATACAGGTAGCCGTAACACTTATATGCAGTAACCACAGCTAAACATTTCGGACGTTGACATTTTTTATTAGAATTTTGACAGGAAATATTTACGGTAAGAATCTAAAAAAACTATAAAATATATTTAAAACACGTAAAAGTTGCCTAAAGGCCCTAAATTGTTCTGTTCAATCGGCTACAGTTCCATAAATCAACATGCACGGCAGTGCATGAGCCAAGTTCTTCACGTCAGAAAACGTCAGCACTGCCAGAAGCATGTTATACAGGAACAAGAGTTTATGGCAAAATCGACGATTTGGGGGCCCCGTAGAAAAAAAGATGTTAAAGATAGGAATATGAGCTTTTGGCGATAAGGAGATATGGTAAATATGTGCAGATGTACAAAATTTCATATTCGTATCTCAAACTATGTTCTAGCTGTGGACCCCTGAAATTGCACATTTTAGGCTAACTGACTCACTCATTCACTCACTGACTGACTGACTGACTCACTCACTCATCATATTGTTTAGGGTGTTTGGAGTAAGCTAGAAACATGAAATTTGGTATGAAGGTAGAGGATGATAAGTAGATAAAGGAAAAATTCCGATATTTTGAAAAGGTCGCCATCTTGGATTCAAAATGGCCGCCAAACCTAAAATTTCAAAGAATACACAGCCTAAACGACTACAGATAGAACAGTGAAATTTGGTATGAAACTACATCATTGATAGCAAATTAAGAAAACTTCTTAAAAATTTGAAAAAGTCGCCATTTTGGATTCAAAATGGCCGCCAACCCTAAAATTTTAAAGAATACACAGCCTAAACGGCTGCCGCTAGAATAATGAAATTTAGTTTGAC
>JAGDQP010008477.1:0-28414 GCA_022664845.1 Lepisma saccharinum
CATATTTCTTGGAAATGTACCAAAGGGTCTTATTATAGGTTTTACTGCAAATACTGCATTCAATGGAAAATACCATGAAAATCCCTTCCACTTTGAAACTTTTAATATTAATAAGTTGCAAGTACAAGTTGGTTCCCAATTTTATCCTCCCACCCCTCTTACTCCAGATTATGATAATCAACTATATGTTCAATGTTTTCACACTCTGTTCTCTGGAACTGGTATATTTCATGAAAATGTAAGTCATACAGTCACATATTCTGATTACCCTCATGGATATACTCTTTATGCTTTTATTCTTTCTCCTACTAATACTTTGGATGATTCTACATGCGATGTTATTAAGGATTCTCCCGTTAATCTCAAAATAGGATTCAGTCAACCACCTACACATTCTATTTCATGTATTGTTTACGCTCAATTTGATTCACTTATTCAGATTGATAAAGATCGTAATGTATATACAGATCATACGATTTGAAATTTAGTTCAGTTTGAGAGTGACCATGAGGACTGTAAGCGCTTTTGAATAATAATGAAATAATAAAACATAATGACTCATGGTCATAATAACTCATAATGAAACAAATCTTTTCCGCGTTTGAGTGTAATGAGGAAAATAATTTTATAGTGAAAGAACTAGCCATAGTTAATCCTGATGCTAATAGTTTTCAAACCTGGCATTTCAAACCTCCCTTTCCAATGTCAAAAATTACTATTCCAAGTTTGTGACTTGCAAATGAATATTTAAGTCAACATGTATTTGGATTAGAGTGGATTGAAGGCGAAGTTCAATATGAGGAAGTTAAAAACATAGTCACTAAGTATATCTCCTGCGGTGAAAGTGTGTATGCGCATGGAAAAGCACGTCAGATTTTTTTAGAGTCTCTTCTACAAAGAACAGTGATTAATTTAGAAGATATAAAATGCCCAAAATATAATTCACTAGCTTTTCCATCGCAAAGTTGTGCTCATCATCTTCACCAGTTTACAAGTTTTCGCTGTGCCTTAAAAGAAGCTTCAGTGTATGCAAAGTATTTAACATATTATCATCTACATTCTTTTATTTTACCTAAAAATAGAACAGTGTATGAACCAACACCAATAAGTGAACCTAATTGTGATGTGGAGTGATGAAATTTTAAGTTATTCTTCAGGACTGTGCTAGTGCAACTACGCTTACTGGAATTTATTCAGTGGACACTTTACCAAAACAGGTTGAATATCCGGCAGCACTTATAGTAAATTTAAGTCCCTCAACTTCCCCTGGAACTCATTGGACTGCCATATATATGAATAAACATGGACGGGGACAATATTTTGATAGTTTTGGAAATGATCCTAGTAAACCAATTGTATTTTTTTTAAAACGAAATTGTAAAATATATCATGTAAACAAAACATAAATTCAGAATGAAGAATCTATTCTTTGTGGACTGTTCTGTATTGTATTTATTTATTTCACCGTACGAGGAAAAAATATATTCTCTTCTTTTTACACTACGAATCTTAAGAAAAATGATACAATTGTAAAATCACTTGTAAAAAAAATTATCAAAAGAAAAGAGAAATGTAAATAAAAAATTTATTATACTAAAACAAATCTTTCATTTATATGCTTATTATTATTATTATTATTATTAAGGTTATATGAAATAAAATATAGAAAATAAATTGTAAGTATAATGTTTATTAAGAACATGAAGCAAACTGATCTATAAAACAACTTACACATACTTCTTACAACCGTATTTTTAATAAGGTATTTACAAGATTCTGTGGTTTCTCATGTTTCATCCAATGTTGCAATTGAAAACAGTTTCTTAATGCACAAGCATTCACCTCAACAGGGTCATGATAAGTACACTTAGAGATACCAGTGTTCAAATTTAATGTTTTCAGAGCAGGACATTCCTTTTCACTTATATGATTCACAGTTTCCAAGTGAAATAGTTTTTTAATCCACTGTATCTTTTCAAGCATTTTACAAAAAAAATGTAGCTTTACTTGAACATAGTTGAAAAATTACTCTACGAAGATGTGAAACGCTGTATCCATTTGTTATGTCCCAGTGTAAACCGTGAAAGTTCTGGGTTATCCATTGTACTTGTTTTTGATATCCTACTCCCACTTTCGTAATGTCACATGGAAGTTTTACTAAACAGTGGAAAAAAAGACTAGCATCACACGCTATGATACAAAATTCTCTCATAATAAACTCATGCGCAGAGATTTTAAATCCCTGCACATCAATAATGTACTGATCTGAAGACACACTTACAGAGTTTTCTACTGAAAATTGTTCATGTATTACATCTGGTATGAGCTGAGCAATGAATTCACTATTATGAACTAATTCTCTACAAGATTTGAAAAAAGTGTTCATGGAAATACTTACATGACCCTGTCGTTTATAAATTTCATAATACTCCATAAATAGTTCATGATCGTTTACTTCTTTCAGCAAATGTTTTGATAACACCTTTCCTGTATTCCACATATATATACAGTTATTATGAGGAACCTTTAATTTGCAGTCATTACATCGAATAGGACTTTCCTTTAAATATGTCCTAAAGGTTTCCACAACACACCGTTCCGTTATATATACCCCCACACAAAATGTACACTGATAATCAGACATATTTTCACTTCACTTCTTTCTTATTTCCTTACAATGTTCTCACTCCTTCTTTCCATTTTTATCTTTTTTATGTAATATGTCAATCACTGAAGACATATGTATCTTAACTATACGCCATAATCCAAATTTCATATTCTTCATGATTACTTCATCATTAACATTATTAATCACTTCACGTCACATCATTAACACTATTAATCTTCTTTATATATTTCATACAGTTCATTCATTGTAGATGGCTTCAATAGCAAATACCACACCCGTTTTCGAAAATGTTCTTCTATTTTTTCACCGTTAACCAATTGTTCAGGCTTAATATAACCTAAACACACATGACTAGATTGATTGGTTTCTTCATTAAAACAACCTTCGCAAATTAAATATGATTTAGGATTCCACTTGATTAATTCACCTCGTATACATTCTTCATCCACCCACTTATTTTTACATTTGCACTTGGAAATTTTCAATGTTCTTTTATTTACAACTTCTCTTGCTGCTGCTGTTCCTACTGCTGCTGTTGTTGTTGATGATGATGATGGAACCTTTTTCACCAATACTCGCTCTGATTTCACCAAGGCTGATGATCCTGATGATGCTTCTACAGCTGTTGCTGTATTAACTTTCTTTATAGCTGGTCTTACTGCTTTTAACAATACTCGTCCTGATCTCACTATCGATGGTAATTCTCCTCCTGATATTAATGAAGAGTTCTCTTCAACTTCTACTGATGAGTCCTTCCCATAAAACAATCTTTTCTTCACAGGATAATTTCCCTTCTCCAAAATACGCTTCTTCCCTCTCAACTGCTACTCCGGCTTCCTTGGAACTATGCATGAATATACCTCTTCAATATCATCCTCCTCCTCCTCCTTCACCATTGATGATAATAATAATGAAGGTGAACGCCGATCTTCTCCATTTCTTCTAGATTTTAATAAACTGAATATTGTACGATCACCTTCTTCTTCTTCTTCTTGAACGTCTTTAGCTAGTAATGCTAAAGTTTCCACTATCTCCCCATCCTCCAGTGATAACTCAACTTCGTCTTCTTCAACCTCACGTTTATACTGATAGTTGTCTACGACTAGAGCTCCACGCTAATTATGTTATATGCAACAACACTGCCCTCTATATATTCTAATCTTTATCACATGTCACTGATAAGAGATAAGATGACCTGGACTCTGACCTGCCATGTTGCCATATTTTCACTGACCTGGACTTTAACCTGCGGTGTTGCCAAGTTAAAACAACAACAAATGTGTGGTGATCATCTACTGGGCATGCTTTTTGAGCAGCACGGTTTTGAGGACATAATAGGAGGACAGCACGGTTAGTGAAGAACAACAAAAGGCAGTGTCCAAGTGGAAGAAAGACAATGCGAAACCCGCTAGTCTAATAACCAGTGATGTAAGTATGTCTGTATCTGAACTAGTGCTTACCTGTAAAAGTGCAAGGGACATATGAGGCATGTAGTGCAGCAGGTTTGAATGTAGTAGTTCCCAACGCCTAAATATGTTGATGGAAGCATTCTATACCGCTGAATGTCACCGAACACATGGCATTAGTAAATGACGAACTAAACAAGCAAGAAGAAAATATACTCTCCTAGAAGATGCTGGTAAGTCGAATTTTATCAACGCTGGGGAAAGAGTATCACGAATTTAAGAATGTTTGGGACACTATCGATACGAAGAAGCAGACTGTCAATTTTCTGACTGAAAAGCTTTGTGGGATCGAAATGCAAACTAAAGAAGTTCATAGTGACTCCAGTACTTTCGTGAGTAATCCCAAAGGCGTTAACAGGAAGCAGTGCCAAAAGGAAGGTACCAGTAAAAGTAAATCAGTTCGACGAGCAAAACCGAAGTTTCCGTGCCGTATTTGTAAACAGGTAGGACATTGGGATGCAGAATGTTAAATGAAAAAGTCACCTGACAGTAGCTTAGAAAAACCGCAGAAAGACAAACATGTTAGGTCTAAAGCAGGAGCGTTCAGTATCAGTGCTTCGAAAGATGTAAAAACTGTAAACTGTACAAGGGACATTTGGTTGTTGTGATAGTGGCCTCACAACTCATGACATCAAACAAAGAATTTTTTGTGGACTACACACAGTTTGTGGTTCCAGTGCGGGTGTGTGTAGCTAGCAAAACGATAATGCTGTGAAGGAACAATAAAAGTAGAAATGTTCTACGGAAATCAGTGGCATGAAGGCGTTCCTGAAGTTGACAAACATTTGTTTTCTGTTAGGTAAGTTACTCAAAACAACATTGCTGTTACCTTCAATCAAACGGGTTTTATTTTCAAAAGAAAGATCCAAGTATGCGCCTCCGTGACATTGCAAGGTGAAATGTATCTTATGAACATGCAAATGTTAAAACCTAAACATGCGACTGAAGTGTATGTGACAAAAACAAGTGACACTCTGTAAGTGCATCATGAAAGATTTCGTCATCAAAATAAATGTCATGTAAAGAATGTCTTACAGCTAATGTGCATCAGTATGAGCCAAGAAGATGAACAATTCTGTGATGGGTATGCAATTGGAAAAGCGCATCGCCTCCCATTTAAGTATCGGACGGTGAGAAGCCTCAACGGTAGTGAACAAATCAATGCGGATATAAATGGTCCTATGTCAGTTAACTCAATCGGAGGTGCAAAATACAATGTGTGTTTTAAAGATGGCTATAGCAAGTTTCGACGAGTGTTCTTTATAAAGCTAAAAATGAAGTATCAGATTGTTTAAAGCAGTTTTTGAATGAAGCTGACAGCAGCTCACAAAGTGAAAGTGTTCATGTCAGAAGGTGGAACAGAGTATACGTGTGCAAAAGTACAAAATATTCTAGCAAACCGAGGTATTATAGCACGAGTGGTACCACCGTAGTCCTGAACAAAACGGAAGTGCAGAACGTGAAAATAGAACTATAGTTGAAGCAGCTCGATCGATGTTGAATCCAAGTGGACTTTGAGCGGAAGCTTGTAATATAGCTGTGTACGTTTTAAATCGAACCGGAAAAAACTTCTGAGGATGGTAAAACCCCTATGAACTGTGGTATGGACGAAAAGTGTCAAATCTCGATCACAAACGTATTTTCGGAACATAATGTTATATGTACATATCAAAACAATTCCGAAAGAAATTTAAAAACAAATGTATTCCTGGAAATGTAGTTGGTTACGTAAACGACAAGGATGGTTTTCGTGTATGAATTCCTTCAAAAGGGACAGTTGTGTGCAGCCATTACGTAATTTTCAAACCAGAACGCACGTGTAATTTATTACCAGTACAAAATATCACAGAAAATAGTCAACGCGATGTCGAAACAGAAGTTTCAGTGCATGAGCAAGTAGAAATCAAACAAGAACAAGTTACCGGTACAAGAGACTGTGTTTACAATGAAGTTAGTGACGACAATGAAGATGCTAGTGCTTAAATACAATCATTATGTCGCAGCGAACCTGAAAAGAAGCCTCCAGTACGGAAAACCAGTGGAGAATATATAATTATGCTCCGCTAATGTAGCGTTTTCAATACCAACAACATATAGTGAAGCGGTAAAATTTGAACAGAAATAAAAATGGTTAACTGCCATGAACGAAGAACTTGAGTCACAGAAAGAAAACAAAACCTGGGAACTTGTGGACTGACCATCAAATGTAAAAGTAATTGAAAATCATTGGGTGTTTCGCATCAAGACGTCAAGTGATGGGAATGAACAGTTCACAGCTCGTTTAGTTGCAAAAGGCCGGTATTGACTATGACGAGGCTTTTAGTCCTGTGGCAAGATATGAAACAGTGTGGGTTTTACTTGCCGTAGCAGCTCTGAAACTGCTTGAGATGCAAGAGCTCGGTGTAAACCCGCATTTATGTACGGCGAACTTCAGGAGGAAATCTACAGGGAGCAACCTGAAGGCTTTGAGAATGGAGCAGATAAAGTATGTAGATTGAAGCGAAGCCTGTATGGATTAAAGCAAACGCCTAGATGCTGGAACAAGGAACTGGTGAACTTCATGGAGAGAACTGGGTACAAGGATAGCAAAGCTGATCCCTGTTTATTTTTTAGAAGAAATGGCAACAATGTTCTCTATGTCACAGTATATGTTGACAATGGACTCATAGTAGGAAGTCGGAAATCGATTTTTTTGTCAGCTTAAAGCAGAATTCAAGATTACAACAGGATCTCTGAACAACTTCTTGAGCATGGGAATTAAAAGGTCTGATGACGGCTCCATTTTTTCAACCAATCAAGATATATATTGAAAGTTTTGGAAAAATTTAAAATGGATGAAGCCAACGCAGTAACAACTCCTTGAGTTAGTGGTGAAAAAAGTGTTGACAATAAAATAAACAGTGAAGTGGCATACAAAGAAGCCGTATAAAGTTTAATATATTTTTGTCAGCTACTACTCGACCAGACATGTGAGTACTTTCGCTGTGACAACAAGAATCTTCTGCGTCATTCACGCAGTGTTTTTTATTGTGTGAAACAATTACTACGTGAATGAAGATTTCGGAGAGGGCAATCCTTTGGGTCCGAGCCTGGTTGGAATGTCACACAAAGCTTCACACTTTTATCTAACACTTCTCATTAAGAATTCTTCCTATTTTTGTGTCATACTTAACATAACCAATCAGATGGTAACATGGTGGAATGTCACTTGAAGTCAACTGAAAGCTGTGAAGACGATTCTTTCATAATTCTGCCAATGTTCTGTACGCTCATATGATTTGTTAATGAGATACTTCGGCAAAACAGTTTATGGTAAAACTATAGAGGTATCGTTGAAACGCTCCATGTTATTCTGTTGGGATGCTAGTTATATTGTAATCCTCTTCATGCCTGAGAGTACGTTCCACTTTTTCAAAATAAACAAACAATTAATTGTGTGTACTATACTGTATAAACAAATGTGTGTACTACAAGGAACGTAAACAAAATATTAAGTGACACGAACCATCGTAAAAGCAGACGACAACAACACTTCAATCAAGAATCGTAGATGGAGTTGAGGTAGCAGCTAGATGGAGTTGGCGCAGCTGAAGGAGGGACTTGGAGGAAAGGACCCTATAAATATCCCAACATCTAGGCTACTATCATCACTCCACGACTGGGTGGTCGCCTCTCTCTAACCTTCCCTGCTTATCGACTGGAACTGGTCGAAGCGATCCTTCGTACACAGTTTGCGATGGAACTGGTATGAATCCTTCCTTACCTGACATACATAGTGTACAACGGAACTGGTGTGTCCCCCCTCTGAACCACAAAACTGTACACAGACTGCAACGGGTCTGGTACATCCTTCGGTACAATAGTTCCAACGGACTGGTGTCGACTCTTACCTTTACAAAACCTGTTCACGACTTGCAACGGCGTCGGAACATCCCTGGGTATATGAGTTCCAATGGACTGATGCAGGACTCAAACCTACTTCTCTGAGGAAATATCGAAACAGAAGAAAAATGCCAAAGTTTTTGTAAACTCGATGAAGTCCCTGGTTCGGGACGCTTATTTTATTAACCGAATTCACACTTATTCATTTTAAACTGGCATAGGTCGTTTAAACTATCAAAACACATCAGAAAAACACAGAAACGTGGAGACGTTACGTGGTGGATTCTATTTCTGGACAGTGCTTAAAAGCACCCAAAAGATGCGCCAAACCCGGAACAGTTTTTTTTGTACAAGAAATATGACATTTAATATCAAGTGCTACTGCTTATGATACTAAGGATTTGTCAAATGATGACATAATATGTCTAAAAAGACTGTCATATCGACTATCGACTAGAACGGGTCGAAGAGATCCTTCATACACAGTTTGCGATGGAACTGGTATGAATCCTTTCTTACCTGACATACACAGTGTGCAACGGAACTGGTGTGTCCCCCTTTGAACCACAAACCTGTACACAGACTGCAACGGGTCTGGTACATCCTTCGGCACAACAGTTGCAACGGACTGGTGTCGACTCTTACCTTTACAAAAGCTGTTCACGACTTGCAACGGAGTCAGAACATCAGTTGCAACTGGGCGTATCAGTTGCAACGGACTGATGCCTACTCCTTTCTGCATATCGGTTGCAACGGACTGATGCAGAACTCAAACCTACTTCTCTGAGGAACATCACCAAAGAAGAAGAAGGCCATAAGTTTAGTAAACTCAACTGTAATCCTGATTCGGAACACTCTTTTTATTAACTGAATTCGTACTTGTACATATTTTTTTAGTAAACTGGTTCCGGAAGAAAACACAATCACGTGTATAGTTCGTTCTACTTAATAAACATCTAGAAAATGCAAAGGAACATTACGATAATTCTGCGGAACATTACGATATTAACAATTGTATTGTAGTTTGCTATATATAAGTTATTTTTCTTCAAAATATGTGTGAGGTTTGGTTATAATAATTATTGTAGCAATATCCGAAAAGGAGGACTCATACTAATTTCCAAGCACCCGGGAAGTTCAATGATTAACACTCTTGCTGGATAAACTTTACCTTTGGGAATACAGTTTCCCGATCTTTGGGATTCCATTTTCACAACTATACTCACTCTACAAATTATTCTTTCGTATTAGCACCTAACTACAAAAAGGCATCCGAAAAATGTTAGGAAAAGCAAGTGTTATTATTATTTTGTTAAATACACACTCAAGTTCTTAACACAGAAACAATGTGATATTCTTGAGTTTATTAATAGCCCTCTTCCTGTTATGAATGACATGTATTTACTACATAAATCACGAACACAGTGTCGAGAAGCGAAAAAAGGTTAGAATTTTTTCTTTATACGTGATGTATATCACCTTCAACATTCACACCATCTGCTTTGCCTGAAGACTGAAGCAGCTAGAGAGTCCATTGCTACCAGTTTGATAGTTTGGTCATTGCTACCAGCTCAGTGCTTGAACAAATATAAATTTTAAAATATACAAAAAAAAAATAACGTTAGTTAGACACATATTTTGTCATTTTTTCTATATTCCATTCTTTCCACTGCAATTTTATTCACATACTTTTATCTTGATAGTTTTATTGACTTTCTCAACTAGAGATTAGCCCGTCACTGAAAAAAAACGTTCTTTAAGATTGGAAGTGAATGGGCTAACTTGTAGTAGGCTGAAACAACGTACTCGAAATTAAGAATATCCGTCTTAAGTCGGAATCATATTTCAGCCAGGTTTTTGTGCCATAGCACATGCCCTCCTTGAATATATTTTAAAATCTTCTTTTGCTCTGGAAGCTAAACCACAGAATAGATGTGATTTTCGGACTCTCATTATTTGTTTAGTAAATTAATCTATTACCCCAACCTTCCGCCAACCATCCGTCTTTTAAGGGCGACAAAGTAGTGAGGATTAAGATAGTAAACACGACGGAAGTCGTCGTCACCTGCGACGTCATACTGACAGAGTCTGACGCTACCCACTGTAAATACAACGACAAAACCGAAATGTCGTAACTCGGCTTCGTGGTCAGAACCAATCCGGGCGCTCCACGGCGAAAACGTCTGGTTTTAAGCTCTGTGTTACAGAGTGGTAGTGACTAGAGGACACAAGGAAGTGAGCGAGCGTCTACAGTTGAATTGGAATATTTGATAATATATATCAACTATTACTATTACGACTATAAGTGATGGCATATAGGTCTAGTGCTATAGTACAACGAATTAATACTCTACGAGTGGATTTGGGACAATTACAAACTAAACTAAGTTTTGAAAACTTACATGAAGCGATTAAGAGGGACTTATATTTGAACCCGGAAGACATTTTGTCTACAGAATCAGATTCGTACTATCGTTCGTGTTTCATTAAAGTGGTGTCACAACAAGTAGCGGATCGTGCTTTGAAATTGAGTGCAGGTAAAATTACTTATGTGAACGAAAATGAACGCATTATACTTCCGGTAACTTTGGATTTCAATGAAACTACCGTTATCTCCTGCTGGAACATTGCGATCGAGGTTTTTGACGATACCGTGTCGCGTATTTTCAGTCAGTACGGTACAGTGTCTCGAGTTTCTAAGATATTCTTCCCCGTTAATTCAAACCTACCAAACGTGTATACTGGAAAAAGACTCATTCATTTTTATGAGCTAAACACACAAGTACCACAGTACATGTCAATTTTCAATTTCAAAGTTCGAGAATACAACGCTCAATAGGGAACCAGGCAGAATCAGCACCCGAAGACAATCGGCGACAAGAAAATCCTATTATTCAGACACCGAGTGGAGAGAGGCCCATTGAATTTAATTTTGAAACTTTTCCACTTCTATCTACTCAACGCCAGAGGCAAACTTCTAACAAACAAGAAGACATTGGCAACCAACCCTGGGAATCAAAGTGCAATCGAGTCGGAACAAGGTCATACAAAAGCTGGGAACTCCAAGCAGGAGGGAGGGGGAAGCGATAGGCAGGAAGAGGTTACAGCCGAGATTATTACACCAACGCAGCAGGTACAAAACATCAACCCAAGTGTTCCTAGAATTTCCAACGTGATAGAAGTACAAGACAGTATTCAACCCGAATTAGTTACGGTTAATTTATCCACTACAGAAGGAAGTGTTTTAAGTGAAGTGGCTGCAGGTCAAGCTGACGTGAGTGGAGGTAGTGTTACACCCAGTGTTTCGCGAGGGTCGTCTACAGGTGATTTTTTTAGTGGAAAAGAAAGTGGAGAGGAGGGGGATTTTTTGTCCCCATCCTCTTCTGAAGAAACTTTAGAAGTGATCAAACAGAAAGGAGGTAAACGTCAACGCACGAAATCAACTGGAAATTCTGCGTCGTCGCCATCCAAACTTAGTAAAAAAAAGGCGAAAGAAGCCCGTCTGCGAACAAAAAATCGTGGTCAAGACATTGGAGGGGGCAAAGTAGCAAGTGCAAAAGCAACATCTCAACCAGCCAGCCGAGATCGTCACAGCGAAGGTTGACAGTAAGTGCAGACATCCCCCTGCGAGCAAACACGCCGGGAAAGGTACGTACTAACTTTTCATTTATACCATAGAAACTTATAGACATATTCACCATGCTATGTTTCCAGACTTTTTTTGTGCTCTCGTTATGGCTTAACTTTTTCATGAGTGCAGGACCTCACACATTAAAGGCATGCAGTTTTAATGTCAATAAGGCCATACACGCTGTAAAAGTTGCAGAGGTTAGGCGAGTGCTTAATCAACAGTCCATCCAAATTACGGCTTTACAAGAGACGCAAGTTAATACATGGATAATTGACAATTACAATACAATCGATAATTATAATAATGATACTCAAGCAGGGATCTCATTATTATTGAGGCAAGATTTAACTTACAGTGACCTTTTTTACACGACAGTGGTAGACTTATATCGGTCAAAGTGCAACAAATAGTGATAATAGCAGTTTAGGCTAAAAGTGGCTCACAACATAGTGTCGAACGAGAAAACTTTTTTTACGATATATTAGGTAATGAGCTTCAGAAACACCATAATTATCCAACTTTTGTACTAGCAGATGTTAATGCTACCAGACTTGACATAGATAGTGTAACGGGTAGGAATATTAGTAGAGGTTTACAAAATATATTAAAAGAATATAATCTAATATATATATTTGGCCAGAATTAAGGCCCGGTCAGACTGGCCACACATATTTCTACCCGAAAGGAAACTCGCGTATAAATGTCATCTATGTATCACACCATTTTAGAGGCAAAATAAAAAGGTGGCCTTGGAAAGGCTCATATTTTCTGATCAGCTAATGATCGTAACTTCTTTGCACGGGTCGATATTGACCCATTTATTTTGTAAATACACTTGGAAATGTAATGAATCTATTTTAGATAACCCTGAGTATGTATTATTAGTTCATAATAAATGGCAATATTATTTAACGAAACCACAGATGCAAACTAATTTACAACGCTGGTGGGTCAATTTAAAAAAGAATCTTAGATTTGAAACTAAAAACTTTTGTACACAATTATACCAGGAACAAACGATTCAGGTTCATTATTATTATGGAAGGTTGGCCCATTACAATGTCTTGGCGCAAGAAGACATAAAGTGGCTTGCAGGCCCATTACAATGTCTTGGCGCAAGAAGACATAAAGTGGCTTGCACACGTAAAACAAACGCAAAGTGTGCTTAGAAAATTACAGAATAGACAGATCCAAGGACAGCTCACACGGTCTAAGTTGAAACACTTAGGGGTGATGGAGGACCCCCTCTACCCCCATATCATTAACGAACGAAAAAGAGCAAAATTAAAAATCATCAATAGTTATATAAACAACACAGGGTTGGAAGTAATGGGACAGGAAATATACAACAATATTAGACAAGATCACAAATAATTTTTTCAGCAAAAAGAATCCAATCACGCTGATTTTCTGCAGCAAGTACCGAAATGGAATCGGCTTTCCCAAACAGCAGCTACCGAGTTGGAGCAACCCTTCGCTTCTGAGGAGCGCTGCAAAGTATGAAACAAGGCACGTCCCCTGAGGAGGACGGTTTCGCGGTAAGACGGTATCTGAAATTTCATCAATTAATTATTCCGGTTCTCACACGACTATTTAATGCTTTTTTACAAGATAGGCCCATCGACCAGCCCTTTTCCGAAATTTTAGCTATCCTAATTCCCAAAAGAACTGCTCAAAATATCGTTTAATTTCCTTACTTAATGTGGACTTCAAAATCTTAGATAAAGCTCTGATGCTAATATTTCAGCCACATATGAAAGAATTATTGGATGATAGTCAGGGAGGAGTAGCTCACACACGCCCCATACAGGTCATGCTCGCCGACTTGAGAGAACTGATTCATATTTACAAATTTCAAAGTGTGCCAGATTTTGTGGTTATGTCAACGGATTTCAAAGATGCTTTCTCAACAGTAAACACTCAATATTTAACCCAAGTTTTGCAGTATATGAATTTTCCCAACGCTATCATTACATTACTCAATCATACTTTCAAAATACGAACTATTAAATTACAGGTAAATCGCAGAATGCTATCCGAATTCCGTATGGAGAGAGGACTAAACCAGGGCTCTAGTCTGTCACCCCACTTATTCATGCTAGCGTTGACACCTGTCAATCAATTGGTCAAATCTTACCTGACAGGTATGACATATCGTCAAAATACGCTAAAGGCGATAGTCTACATGGACGATGCAATATGGATAGAGAGGGACGAACAGGAAATGAAAAAGGTTCTAGAAATTTTAGACTCATTGAAACTAGCCTCCAACACTGAAATCAACCCGCACAAAACGCAAATATTACTAATGCCTAATGTTCATAAGGATAATGTTCATAACTATCCTACCATATCTCACTGACATTTTATGTGACATAACCTATATGCTATACAATAAATTACAAATTGACGAATGGACAGTAAAGGCATTTTATCGTTATTTAAGAACTCACAGTCAAACCGTCCTACGTTTAGTACAAAGTAATCACATGGAGGAGGACTGGTCTGCTATATGGCAAAATATAAATGAAATTAGACACATGCCTTTATTACATAATTTAGGTTTCCAACTCATCCATCAGATCTTGCCCGATAAGATAAGATTATATCAAAAGCGTATTATTAATAGTTATCTATGTGTTTCATGTAAAAAACCGGACAGTTTAGTGCATAAAATAACAGAGTGTACCACAAAAGTTAAAGAACTAGTTCTTATGGTTTCCAGAAAAATGTATAAAATTTCATTATTGATTTTCTTTTATGTACGTGTTAATGCACAGCTTTTGTTGAATAAATAATATGTCATAAAAAAAAAGTGGCCGAGTGGTTGCCGATCCGGGTGGTCGTGCGGGCTAGTGCGGTAGTCTAGCGACTCCAGGATCGCTTGGTCGAATCCCGCCTCGGGCATGGATGTGATTTTAACTGTCTTGTCCGTAAGTAGGTTAAGCAAGATAAACGAAAAATAAATGGTCCCAATCGTATAAATAAACGCACTGTACTATGAAAGTTAAATAAACGAGATTTTTAATTAAAAAAGGTGGTCAAGACGTTCGCTTCTTGAGTGAAAGGTCCCGGGTTCAAACCCCTCTTGGGTCAACACTTTTTTTTTCTTTCGAAACATATTTTCGTATTCTCGTATTTATTATTAACAATTGCTGTTTTGCATTTTTCGTACATTATCTTAAATTAGTGACCATGGGAAAGTGGAGGTTAGGTAAGGTTAGGTGCGGTCATGTATCTTTACATTTTTCTCTCTCAAATTCCTAGCGCGAGACGCTCTTCGACTTACGCCGTATTTACTATTTTAATCCCCATGTGCGACAAAGTAGTTCTTACAGATTGAATGGTTATCAGTCTCGAGAACGATAACTCATGTAACAAATGAAGAATTAGCAATGTGAACCAATTTAGAAATTCTGTTTGATTCCTTAAAGTGTTTTATTTATTTCTAATTGTGTACGTTATTTGTATGGTCTACTATTAACAAAGCATCTTTCTCATAGAATGAAGAATATTAAGAAGTCCAGTCGTTTCAACCTGTGTTCGTCATTATATGATTCAGTTCAGGAGCTCTTAACTCACTCAAGTTTTGATGCGGTTAAACATATCAAGACTAGCCCCAACTGGATTTCTCGGTAAGTTTAAATTCCTACTACTTTATACTGCTAGGTATATTTAGAATACTATTAATACAGATGATCTGATTCCTTTCATTGTGTATTTGCATATATTTACTAATTATATTTTCAAATTATCCGTTCATCACTATTTTCTGAAATAGATCCCACCATTTCTCATATATCAACTTATTTATTCATAGTTTTTCATTGAGCGATTTTTTTTTTTTACAAAATATTTACCAAACAATTTCTTTTGTACTCACCATTGACCTCTATCTAAAAACGAAACAGAACTTATCGGAGCCACTAAACAAAATATTGAATATATGAAGCCAGGAAGCGGAGGGAACACTTCATCTCAAACGTCCACTACGAGCCTAAGCTAGTATTGATCAAATGGTCAGTTTTGAGATTTTTTTTACTCTGCTTGTCGTTGTTTGACCGGTTTTCAATTTACGTCTTAATTCTTGCACAGTCCGTAACCCAAGAAGTAAGATATAGAATACAAAACGGGCCGCAGAGCGAGAACGAACGTAAAAATCTTAATTAGAACTGTAAATTTCGTTTAGACTGGAAGTGGACGATGGAGGAGAATGCTCTGGTATCTATTTTGGACACTAACCAATCACCCCAGTGTCGTTACGTAGAGCTCAATGGTACGCGCATATTGCATGATACAATGCTCGGCTAAATTTTTTAAATTTTAATTTACGGATATTGATAACGTAAAATTGATTTTCTTGATACAGTGACTGCATCAGTGGTATCCATTCAGTGAGATCTATGACTGACTTCACAATGCTCGATTGCTCGTTATACTGTATGTCTGTAGTTAGACACTAGAGCTAAGATTTAATCTCAATCGCCCACTTCCAGTCTAATCCATATGGAACAAATTTACAGTTCTGGTCAGTTTTTCAAGCTTATCATCCTACGTGACCAGTTTTTAATTTGTGTTGCATTCTCGAGTTACGGGACTATTAGCGAGGGAACCAAACTAAAAATGCGTGGCTATAATATTTCATGTGAAAAAAAAAAATCGGAGACTGACTTAAGTTTATGACATCCATACAAAATAAAGAATACGAATAAAACTGGGGGCGACAAGGGCAACTAAGTAGATGTGACGCTACAATTTGGCAGTGTTTCACTCCAGGGCGAAAGTGAAACTGATTGAACCATAAAACATACACTTTTTTTTGTACACTTCCACCAATATTTCATCCCCTATCTTTGTACCTTGTAGTTGAAATGGGTAGCTATCTTTTTGTATATTACCTCTCTATAGGACGTAGATTCTCCTACCAACATATCAGGATAGGTTTCGATATGATCTCATTGACGGTCTCCTTGTAAGCTTTCCCAACATATCATTCCGTATTTCAATACTATTTCCCTGCTCTATTTCTAAAATTCCTAAAAATATGACAATATTATTTTCCACAATTTATATACAAGAAATGAAGTTATTTTTTGGTGCCTGAAATTAATATGAGATACGAATATGACATAGATATACCCTATTAGCAAGAAAGTATTAAAAACTGCTTTCTTAATATGTGAAAAAAAAATATTTAAGGATGAGTTAACGGGTTTTAAGTATAATTTCTTATAGTCTTGTAGATTATAAATTCTTAGGGAGGCTCCGATGACATCTTAAGAGCTAACGTGTGAGAGAGTGATTTACGAAACATTGTTAACGAATGTAAACCACACGAAGTACTGGGAGACCATAGACATCCCTTCTAACATCAGCAACATTCCTCGATCGCAGACTTTGCTCAAATATATTTAATGTTACAACTGTAATTGTAATTTGCTACATCAATAGGTCTTTAAGCGCTATTTATTGATACATTACGTAGTTTGGGACAGTGCCTAATTACATTTGGGTGCCTCTACCTCCGGGACTACTCATGCTTCAACATTTCTTCAAACTAACTTATATACATTTCTTCAAAATATTTATATTTATTTTTAGATTGATATGGTTCACAATTTGGATTGCTATGCTGGTGTTTGCCATTATTATAGCGAGATCTCTTTGGACGAAATACTTTTATAGTTCCGTTATTTATGAAGTGGAGACTGACGATAATGACCTTTCATGGAATGCCACTATCCCAACGTTTGCCTTGTGTTCGGATGGTATCGAGTGGAATGCAGAGTAGGTGTTATAATTTCATATTCTTTATGTATATTTCATATTTCACAAACAGTTAACACCTACAATTAATTTTATCTTATCCAGGAGAAAAAGGTGCTACAGAAAAGCTGTAATTATTGAGAGAAAATTATGAAAGAACCAATTTGAAAAGCTTAATAAAACTTCAGTAAAGCAGACAATTATAAATCAGCGGTAAATTAAATTTGGGAAACAATCAAAAGTTTTAAATCTGATTTATAACGACTCTGATGAAGTCGGCGTATAGATCAATGAAGCAATCATAAGACTTGTGTAAAGGCTACATAACATAAAACCCGAATAACTTTGTGAAATAATGTATTGCTTCATTTAAAATAAACGTAACATATATTTCTCCTTATTCATAATTTAAACACTATACTGTAAAAAAAATAATAAAAAAAAATAAAGACATCTTTCCCCATACCTTAAATGACTCGAGCTTGGAATATTTTTTAGACTCGTCTTTTTCATACAATTTTTCACACAAGAAAGAGGGTTTGATAGTGTATGAAATAAATGAAAAGTTGGCGGGACTCAGGATAGAGTCGCCTTTATGATCGTCTAATGCTTGAATTGGCTGAGTTATGAAGTAGAAAATGCATTCGTCACTTTTCTAGCTATATATGGAAGAATTTCGATGGAAAAGTGAGTGAGTTTGAGCTTATCAGGGTATATTGCCTGCAAAATGTGTGTTACAAATAATCCTGAAAGTCTAAGTGAGAGAAAAGCGTTCAAAACACAGCTTCAGAAACTTCCTAGACTTCTTGTATACATTAATGAGTACAAAAGGCCGTTTGGGGTAAAAGGAAGAGTGACGCAAGAATTCTACTCACAAAAGAAGCGATATCTATTTTGCGAGTGACTTTCTTTGTGTTACTATGGCGAAAGTATTGCCTTTGTAACAAAACTAAGAGACAGTATCCTTCCGCCATAGTGACACAAAGAAAGTCACTCACAAAATAGATATCACTTCTTTTGTGAGTAGAATTCTTGCGTCACTCTTCCTTTTACTCCAAACGGGGTTTTGTACTGATATCACTTATTTTGTAAGGCTGCCAATAAAATTTAAAAAATACAGTAATTTGAATTAAAAGCTTTTTTTTTTAAAAAAAGAAAATATTGTGTTCCTCAGGGTTTTAACTTCCGAACTTACACAATTTTCCGTTTTTTTAAAAAAAAAACACTAGACCGGGATTTGAACCCGCGAACCCACGCGGAGGAGTCAAGAACGCTAATTATTAGGCTAGCGATGCTTCGTGCTTGCACTGATGGAAACAGATATTTATTGGAAACGGACGGTGGTCTACAAGGACTCCTGTCTTGTAACAAAGAAAAGTATTTCCTGCTTCCAAACGTGATTTATAGCATTCTGAGTATATTGCAACAAGTCAGTAAATGTTGAATGATTTTGTTGAATACTATTGCCTATAAAGCACAGTTTGTTTCGATTAAAGGACGAGGTAGATAACCGATAATGTGTAGCATTTTTTTCTCATAGCAACAAGGGGCAGGATGCAATCCCACGCAAAACATGCATTTATATTCTTGACAGAAAGTACATTTTAAATTACGCACCATGGGAACGTGGAGGTTAGATAAAATTACGTACGATCATGTATCTTTACATTTTTCTCCTTTGCGTCATGCACAGATGAGTGGAACAGCGGCGGAGAGTGTTCTCCGTACGGGCTTGTATTTAAAAAGTAGCACGTGCCACTATGGCGGAAGGATACAAGATCGATTTTGCTCCATATCTCGAGAACCGTAACTCCTATCAAAAATCTAAGCTTGGATTTATCCCCATGGGGGTCCGCAATGGACCCCTAAAATTCCCCGGTACCACCCATTTGGGGCTAAAACAAAAAGACACACAGAATGACGGACATACCTTTCTATCATTTGTGAAAATTTTGTGATTCGGTTAAAAAAAGTCGTAACTTTTGAACCGCTCCACCAATTTTAACTCCATTAACTTTCTTCCCTGAAAGTTTGAACTCTCTAGGCTTGAATTTGTAGGAGCAGCATTGAAATTTCGTGCAACGATGAAAATACATTAGACATATACGGAGATAGTGCTGCCATATTTTGTTGGAGATCTTTGTTTTGTACTCTGGACTTGATCTTCCGAATCGTTTCCTATTTCAATATGAAATACGAAAGAGTGTTCCCGATATCAATAAGCATTTCTAGAGTACAGTAACGAACTTACTATAAGAAAAGTAATGCACAGAAGTATTTACATAGATTGAAGAACTGTAGTGACTTCCTGGTCAATTAGAAGAGCTCTTATCACACTTTGATTTTATTTTATTCCACAGTATCGCATCCTTGACTATCACTGAAGTACAAAAAAAAAAAAAAAAAAATGTAAATTAACTCTAGTATTCCAGTTCCAGTGTAATTTGTCAGATAAGTTGCGTTAAACTAAATTAACAATTCCTTATACTTTATCGTTTTGTATCTGGATAAGAACAATTAGAACCAAAGGTGATTCTGCTTTCATCATGTAAATTATGTCGTCTCTCTCTCTCATGAGAATAGATTCAATTTGATTATACCTTCAGAGACTGATAGCATCTTCAGGGAAGTTACATCTAACGCATAAAGTGTAGGTCGTTATGATCTTATAATACAAATATTTATCCAAAGATGGAAGCACATGTTACGTAGTACAAGTGCTTCCATCTAGTGATAGAAACCAGTACTAAGAGTACACAACGACACGTGTTTTCTGCAAGGGTCTTTCCATACCAAACCAACGAATAAATAAATAATTTTAGACCTTAGGTTTTACAAGATGGGTGATATTTGGTAATTGTGTTCTATGAATCAATATGATCAAAAATACAAAATGTCATGTTTTTGTCATTTTTGGTTTTTGAGTTATAAATTGTTAAAAATTAAAAAAAAAGGTACTAATTTTTTACTTGTTTTTAAACCTTTAAAACCCGAAACTCAAAAACAATATGTCCTAAACAGCTCAAACTTGCACCATTCGTTTTAGAATTTCAAAAATTGTAATTTTATATACTACTTGACTTTATTAGACCAATCTTTATATTTTTCAAAAATAAAATAAATCTTTTTTTTTTTTAAACTCAAAATTGATTTTTTAAACAAAATATATATATTCAATGTGCTTCTACTTAGAATGTATGTGCCAAATTTCATGATATTTCAATGGGATCATGTTTATTTTTTTCTCTAACAGAAGTGCACAGCCACTTATGTATAACATGTATAATTAGCTTGAACGGCAGTACGCATAATGTCTTTTAGCAAAGTAAATTTATTTGGATAAAATGTGACACAATGCTCTACCACTGAGCTATGGCGGCTCGGTTTGTTCTACAATGAAATTGAAATGAAAATACTGTATGCTAGATTTTAACCAATTAAATTTACTTTGTTAAAAACAATTATGTGTACTTCCGTTTAAGCTAATTACATATGTTA
This sequence comes from Lepisma saccharinum, assembly GCA_022664845.1. NCBI lineage: Eukaryota > Metazoa > Arthropoda > Insecta > Zygentoma > Lepismatidae > Lepisma > Lepisma saccharinum. Next base: position 20,873 of record JAGDQP010008477.1, read on the forward strand.
TACATAAGTGGCTGTGTACTTTTGTTAGATTTTTTTTTCAACGCGATCCCATTGAAATGCCATTAGGAAATTTTGCACATACATTCTAACCAGAATTACATTGAACATATATTTTTTTTCGAAAAAAAAAAAATAGTTTTTAAGTTTTTGGAAAAACAAGTTTTGTTCTATTTAAAAAAAAACAAAAACAATATAAATATTGGTCTAATAAAGCCAAGTAATATATCAAATTGCAACATCTTGCAATTCTGAAACGAATGGTGCAAGTTTGAGATGTTTAGGATAAATAGTTTTTGAGTTTAGGGCTTTTAAAAGTTTCAAAATGCGTCAAACACCAGTGGATTTTTTTTTCATGTTTAACTATTTATAACTTAAAAACAATTGTTACAAAAACAAGAAATCTTGTATTTTTCATCCTTACCAATAGTACTAATTTATGTATAAATTAGGATTTGCGAGACTTCAAGTTCCAGACCATTGGTTATTTTAATATCGCATGACCCACTTATTTTACGACCTCCCCCCCAAAAAATGAAAGGAAATAAATGGTACACTAATAATAAATTTTGCATAGATAGAAAGAAGTTCTTACTTAGTTCCTAATGAGAATCTTAATAATAAAATATTCACTACAGTGCGATTATCTAAAGAAGCCCTCGGGTCTATTTACTGATGGCTTGAACCCCTTCAGTAAGCAAGAAACATTTATATGATTCTTTTATCATGTGTTGATGAGTTAAGATCTAAAGAGGGGGCCATGTAAACTGTGAGAAAGAATGTTGCAATGTAGGCGAAGATAGTATTGCTAAGTGCTTTGTGTCAAATGTCTTCTTTCAACGAAGAATTTTAGAGCGGATATGATTTTTTGCTTAGTACTGGAATGGTACTGCATTCAATATATATATCACCGAAATTTAATATATTCATTCATATCTTTCAGTACATGCAATGAGGTATGGAAGAATTGTTCGATGAACAATGAACCAATTGACTGCTGCTCGATTTTCCTTGCAATTGCATCTGATCTTCCTAACTGCTACATAATTAATTCTAAGCAGATAAAGTAAGTTAAGAATTTAGTACTTTATTTATTTATTATTGTTCTAGAAACAGCATTTATCCATTTACACAAGACTTGTTGATAGAAACATCAGACAAGGTAAATATATAAAAACAAGGAAAAATCTAAATTTGTGGAACTCCCGTTCGAATGGTTCTTAGTATCAACATTTCTCCATTTGCATATAAGAAAAAGGATTAAAATAGAATAACGATTAATAAATTACTTGAAATTAAGTCATAATATTTTCTTTATCAGAGGAAGCTCTTCACCATCAAATATCCCACTGGTGGCTCGCAACAAGGACGTTCTTCTGCGCTTTTCTTTTAGATGGGATGAACAACCCATACACGTAAGTATAATATTTAAGATCATTTCGCTATTTTTACTTCACTCTATTTTGTTACTGTAATATTAACTGCATGTTCTTGAGGTGAATACCAAAATTTGTCCAGACTGGATTTCTTCTTGCTTTCTGTATCCAATTAACTGTATTACTAATATAGGTAACCGGATGACTCTAGGGAACATTAACTGATATAGCTAACCGAATGACTCAAGGGAACATTAACTGATATAGCTAACCGGATGACTCAAGGAAACATTAACTGATATAGCTAACTGGATAACTCAAGGAAACATTAACTGATATAGCTAACCGGATGCAGCAAGGATTTTCGTAATATTATGTTTGGTATTGGAAGTTGATAACGTGTTATGCATTTAATAATCTGGAAATCGAACTTCAAATAGGTAGCCCTAGTTAAGGCTTAATTGTTAGAAAATCAATCCGCCTCTAACTGTGTACGTATTTATTCACGTATATGATTGTTACGTAAAACTTTCTAGGCCGACCAACTAAGAACCACTCATCTAGAGTTCTAATGTGAACATAACATTTTTTTTTCACAATGCAATCCACATTTTGTAGTCTCTTATTAATATTTGCCCCTGTCTTAGTTTAGATTTGATTGTGAAAAACAGAAATCTAGTTGGTTGTTCTTCAGTGTAGATCACTGCTAATAATGGCAGTTGTAAACGCTTGAATCCAAACTCGTCTCTGTACATTGTTTAGGAAACAGATTTGTTCTATTTACAAGTGCCGCATAAAGTACATTTCAATATAGTTCTTACTTTTAGGTGATTTGTGAAGTTAGAAGGTTAGGTCAGATAACGTTCAAGGTTATCATAATTAGTTTAGTTTACTAAAGAAGAGCGTAGGTTACTTTTACATGGAAAAGCTCAACAGTCAAGTCCATGCAGGAAAGCTACATATGTTCATTATGTAGCAATACTAATAGTAGTTCTATTTCACTATTAGAAACAGTACTTTTCATAGTAGCTCAACAAGTTTTATTAGGTATACCACAAAGTAAAGATTACCCATATCACCATAAGAATACATTCCATTGTTCCAGTATCAGAATATCTTTCATTGGATATGTAATTCCATCTTTCATTTCGGCAAAATACTAACTTGATACATTATTTTTACCTTATATCATATTCTTTAACTGCGTACATTTTTATATAGAATAAACCATCCTTTAGCTTCGCTTAATTCTGATTTACGTCTTAATCTGCTGTAATTATATTTTTGAAGCACGTTCATCATTTGTTTCAACAAACTATCACCATGGATATAAAAATAAGTGGATGTAGCAGTACAATCAACAAACATGTTCTCTATAGATATAAAAATATGCAGATCACCCACATAATTATATATATATGCCAACAATTGTCATAAGTTTTTACTCTCACACGGAATGTCCTTTGATTAACGAAGCTAGCTTCCACGTTACGCGTATAGCTGACAATATCAGCCTGCCTTTCATCACCTTTTCTAAGTTTCCATTTTAAGCCTTCAGAATAGAATTAAAATAATTTACTTATTTGTACATTTTTACATGCACACTCAGATTCATACAAAATAGTGGATGTTCACACTTTCCAAGCTAGACGTATTACATAATAATGGAATATTGAATCAGTATTTGATATACATGTAAAATGATTATCCAATATGTTGCGCTTGTCGCGTATTACTAGTTTTTTTGCTCGATTTTAATTTTGGTTCATTTTCTATGAATGTGATTGTGCAGGCATATTGCAAACCAAACTCCTAACGTTTAAAGGAGTAGGAGAATTGGTAATAGCGGCATCATTATCCACCATTAGCAACCTAGACCTTATCCAAATTAAGTGTATATTAAAAAACTGACAAGTGGTAGAGAACTGTAGAATCAGGAGGCGATTATTACGATTGTGTTCCAGATATGTCTCCGTTCTCGTGTTTATTGTACAAAAAGCGACATTACTTTTGGGGTGACCAAATACAATTCAGGATTGTGAATATTTGTATCAGTCCACAAAGCTCCCACTTTTCTTTTTAACCATGCTGTTATTTCTACAACAACTTGACCCAAAACTCTATTTTAAGTACCTTCACTGAGAAATGGAACTAATATATTTGTTCCTACAGGTATTGTCAAAGGTTATAAATACTATGGGTATTATCTTCGTAAATATTTCTTCAAAAGCGGAATTGCTTTCAAGCATTTTAGGAGAAAGAGTCAAACACGTGATATCCTTAAATCTCACACTAACAGTAAGTTTAAAGTGGCTTAATGCCTCTCCGTCACGCTAGTCTTGTCAAGCCCTGAAATTTTAAACTCTTTAACGACTTTCGTATTCATATTAAAAATTGAAAACTAATTAAACATGTATAACTCACAGGATCTTCTATTAACTATGTTTTACAATGCACCATTCCTAGTGTGTTCACGATATATCTTGTTTAATTTTCATAATTTGATCCAGGACCTACATTGATGTCATTTCATTTTTGCAATCAATTAGTAGCCTCTGCTCTAGTGTGTTAATATGTGCATGTGTTGAAAACAATATGAAGAGAGAATTTTAGATAATATGGACTAGTTAGTAAATATACCTTAGGAAACACAAAACATATTTCCCATATTCTTCTGGATATTACGTAAAACGCCAAATGCTAACAGTGTCCATCCTTCATCATAAAACATTAAGGAGAATTCAAATGTACGTATTTCATTATGATTAAAAAGCAATCGTAAACAATTAACATGGTGAACAAAACTTTTGACTATCCAATTAATGATTGTTAAAGTTATTATTACTGACAACAGAGATAACTTCTTAAATTACAGTCTACAAAATACAAAGTCAGCATAACACGCCACGTTACATTCTTGAAATAAATTAATGGGTATATATTCTTCAATTTGTGTTTCAATGAACTGATTCCATTTATTTGCAGTTGAATTGTACAACTACAGTCAGAAATAAACCGAACTTTGGCTGCCATGGCGCTGTATGTGGAACGACTGCCCTGCGGCTGCGCAAAGAGAATATCTTATGTCTTTTATGACCGATATAACAGATAGTTTGTTAGTGATTCTATCAAGGTAGTGAGTGGGTTTCCAAGAGTACTGTTAGGGCAGTCTGTCGGACTGGTAGGGTGACGGTTCAAGAGCAGGTAGTGAACATCAAATTTTGTTAAACTGGCAAATGCATTTAGTAAAACATACCTGTTCTTAAGCCTCCATATTCTCCGAATCTTGTTCAAGCTGGTTACTAACTGTTTTCGAAGATCAACCACTTGCTGAATGAGTTACCTTCAGTGGAGGAGGTGAAGCAAGACGTTTGCGACCGTCTGAAGAAGGTGATAAAAAATTGGCGTGAAGCACTGTACTGACAACTGGTTTGATCGCTGGTAAAAGTGTATCACTGCCCAAGATCATTACTTTGAAGCTGGTGTTGTGTAAAAGGTTGTATTTCCTCTGTCATAAAAGTTTCTATAAAAGTTCGGTTTATTTTTAACTGTAGTATATAACTTATGCTTTTGCTCAAATCTGTATTTTCCTTGTTAGAGTTTGAATATAGACTTCCCAACAGCTACTTTCTCAAAGGTTTTGGTATTAAAGTCTTATTACCACTGCGTAATTTTAAATTCAAAAAGCAAAACCAAAAGAATGCATAATTTATCCAGAGCTTTCAAAACATCATTTAGTATCCAGACGTGTATCTAATGTGAGTTCTTAAATTGACAAATATTAATAGTTATTTTATGTCTGAGGTTTATGCAATTGCAAATGCTTACTGCACTTCTTTGGTACATTAAGGAAGGTATAACGCAGAGTTGGTATGTGAGACTAGAGTTCCTTAGAAGGAATACATGGGAGAGTATGCTATAATATCCATCTGATAACAAAATCGACAAATTATAGTTAGGAATGTCGTCATCATACGAAGAGTAATCGTACTGTTAACGCTATGCGGAGTTGTTGCACGCTTTTAACCTTTACTCCGTGGATAACATTAAGAATACAAAATTGAAGATTTTCATAAGTTGTAATATCAAATGCTGCATATAACGCAATATTATATTTGTTCTAGTTCAAATTTCTTGCCAGCTATGAAATACCTTTGGAACGAGGTTTTGGATCTTCATATACTACATTAGTACCAGTAGTAAATGAATTTTACTACTCGGATTCTATTGTAAGTGAAGAAATTGCCGATGATGATGTACGAAACCTTCCAATAGCTTCTAGAAATTGCAGGTTTCCAGATGAAAATGAAGGAGTTTGGGTGTTTCCTTTCTACAGTTTCTCAGTTTGCATAGCTCAGTGTAAACTGGAGCGGAAGATGGAACTATGCAATTGCACCGACAGATTAATTGGAGAGAATCGAGGTATTTGAAGCTAAATGTAATTCAAATTTTGAATAACGTTTTACCAAGTAACCTTATAATGTTTTTGCACAGTATTATTAGGATAAAAGAGTTTTCAACTGAAATGATTTTCTATTTTATTAAAAATAATAACCTCACTTCAATAAATTCTAATGAAATCGATATATTTCTAGAACATAACATATGACCTTAATGAACACCAGTCCCTTAACCCTCCGACGTTCAAACCTAAATTTTCACGTAATCGTTGAATCCTAAGTGTCTTCATCAAACATATTTTACTTCATACGTTTTTGTTACTTTTCTTGTACGCACACATTTCCTACACATGATTATCGAATTGTTGAGACGTGTTTAAGACTGACATGGTATCCTAAAGTGACTCCTAACAGAAGATTTTTGAAAGTATATTTGTTATGCACTATATCTACTAAATCGTGTTACCTTTTGTGAATAAGGTTGCATTTATAAAGTATATAATGAAGAAAACAAAATTTATCAAACAATACAACTTGATAGGTCTGAAAAGTTTTTCCAAAATTGTAGAGGAAACTTTAGGTCCTCCACTATGTTCAAAGGATGGTCGAGAACGTATACAGTAGGGTACCTTAGGTCCCCCAGGGTCAGTAACCCGCAAACAAAGAGCATAATTACAAAGTAATTTTGGAGGTTAAATACAATATTTAAAATTAACACAGCCCAAGACACATCATTGCAGGTAAAATACAAAAGAATCATTAGAAACTGAAAGCTGGGGGACTTTTGTGACCTCACTTGGCAGTCGGATGGTTAAATAAGAAATATCGTAGTTCAATTGTTTCCGTTTCTGTTACTACAGATATTGGTTCAGTTAGGGCGAAACAGGTTTTCTAATTGTCTGGAAGTTGCTGTTTTTGAGTGACGCAAGCAAGAATGACGAGGAGTATTGGTATTATTTAAAAAGGTAGCGGAAATTAAATTTATTTTTCTGCTCCGTTTTAAAGCGATATATGGAGGGTCACATGCGCAAAGGTGTAGCCAGAAAAATTGTCGCGAGAGGTCTCATATTCTTTGGTCTTTACAAATACCAAAGAATATCACATCGTGTTTATCCAAAATAGTTCAGCGTTTATTCAACCAAGATTTAGTAGTGCATCTGAAATCGTCCTTTTGTCTACTTAATTCCTTTCAAAAATTAATATTTATATTCCTTATATAAAAATAGTTCAAAACGGGTATTCTTTTATTTTTATACCAACCGTTTAATTATTAACGGTCAGTTTTGTATTACGGCGCATACCAACATTTATGTTATCAGATGTTTACGGAAAATGTAATACCTGCGGAGTGGTTTATCATAGGACATTCAAACAAAAAGTATTCTTTCCAATAACATCTGATTGATAATTGTAGTCCTCTGCGTTAAAAACCTAAAACCTAATCTCGAACTGGTCAAAATGGTATCCAAATATGATTGTGGAAATATAAATTATTCCGATTTTCAGGGCATTTTCTTCGCCCGGGAATGATAGAATATTAAAGTTGATTACTTGTACATTATTACAATACATATCAAAGTATATTGAAGGTATGCAGAACATGAACGGTGATATAAAATGCCTTATTAAAATTTTATGATTTTTGAAAATAAAAACAAAATTTTTTTATGCATATTGGAAGCCCAATAGCTCTGGTGGGACAAAATATAAAACTATTTTTTTCACACGTTATACGTTTATGTCAGGAGAAACTACGGTAGAAATGTTAA